>JAOYMU010000192.1:81495828-81513423 GCA_025802295.1 Psammodynastes pulverulentus | reverse complement strand
GCATTTAAATCTTTTTTGATAGCTGCAATTTCTGCTTTTATTTCCGATTGTCCTCTTGGCAAGTCCTCAAGCTTATCAAGTTTCTTGTCCAAAATGTCCAATTTTGACAACTTTTCCAAGACTCTTTCCATTTCACCAGCAGCTAATTTCTGGCCTTTTGCCATCATAAAGGTAGGGATGTAAGGTCCTCAGGTGAGCACAAACAACCAAAGGAGAAAGGATATTCTTTTCACTGCAATTTCCTTAGGATCCACCAAGGGGCGCTCACAGGAGCAGCAAGTCCAGAATGTAGAGTAGGTCAAACAGGAAACTGAAGGTAGGTGATGTCACAAATTTTCAGTAAAGAAGCAGGAAGTCGATTTCAGCCATGGCTACCAGTGGGGGGGGGCTCCAGCCCTCGTTCCTGGCTCCCTCCTCAGTCATTCTCCTCCGGAGCTCGACAAGGTAAGTGGTCTTTTTATTTTTATTTTTCCCCTCGCGTGCTGCTACAATGCCCCAGCCAAGCACGGGGGGGGTGGAAATGGCCCCCCGCCCACACCAGGGACGCCGCTTCGCCGCTCACCAGGCCCGTCCTTCAATTTGCTTTCCTCCAGTCACCGTCCTCCTTCCCGGATCCATCAAGGCCGCGCGGTCCTTGAGAAAAAAGCCCTGGGGCCGCTGGGCACAGTGGCACGATCGACGTCCCTTGCAATGGCCGCCGGATGCCGCCTCACTTCCAGGAGCCTCAGGCACGTCAGCATTGGCCGTCTGGCCCTGGAATTCGGCTAGGGACCCCTGGCAAAAGCCACCCTCGATGGCAGGCACCCCAAAACCGGGGCGTCTGGCCCCTAGGGGCCTCCCAGACAACGGGTTGCAGAAGCTGGGGATGGAGCTCGCCTCCCAGCTTCCGTTGCCACTGGAACCCGGAAGTCGAATCCGGGGGATGTAAATTCTTAATCCCATCAGCTCCAGAGCTGTGGCTGAAGATGTTTTGTTTATGAGTATGTTGCTCCAATCTTTCTTAAGAGGTACAAAATATCCCTCTCTAAAGACTTGAGGCTTCTGCTTGAGGCTATTAAGAAAGACTGGGGCTGCTTTCTGCCTTTATTAATATTTTTCTCCATTTCTCCTTTGGGGAAATATAATATAATATTCCCCAAAATATTTCATTCCCTAGGAAGGGGGGCGGGGTTTCCCACACCTGCAAATCCTTTCGCCATTCTGGTTTGATTAATGGCCTCCATGTATGAATTCAGGGGTCAAGCGGTGTTCTTAACATGATATGATTGGTGGAAAAGAGAAGCACTTTCAGAAAGTGCTAGAATCTTGTTATCTTCTCTTTAGAATGATCTTGATTCTTGGGAGGGGGGTTGTTGGTAGGTTTTGGAAGTATAAAGCTTAAATTCTGCCTTCATTGTTCCACAATTGAACAGACTCCAACCTGTTCATTCCTGGAGAGACACTCCTAGTCATAAATGGCAGGCAAGATATCTTTGCTTTAGTATCTCACACCAAACTGTAGGAACACAGAGAGTTTGCGCTGGGTGTTAATTCACCAAATATGTAAATTATTAGAATGCCCTTCCAAAAGCTTTTGCAAAGCATTAAAGCACTAAATTGGCAGGGTTGCTGCATGAGTTAAGCACTAATATCCAATACACATCAGCTCTAGCTTGGCTTGTCTCGTTAGGTAAACAAAATGTGTCTTGACTGTCATTGCCATAAAATATTAATGTACTGGAAGTCTCTAAACCTTGCTAAGCATAAGGCCTATTATCACACTTAAGAGCAAAGCAATCTAATAAATCGCTGGCTGTATAAAAACTAAGTCAGTTGGCAGAGACAGTAATCTCCCTAATGGATAGTAAGAGCCTAATCTTCAACTACAGCAGCTGCAGTTCCAGAGAAATTATGTTTCCGCCACTCACAACAAATGCATTTGTGCTGAATTTGGTTATTTAAGTTGTAGTAAAATTGTTAGAAGAAGCAGAATGTTATGAGGAAGACAACCATAACAAAGCAGAGCTAGTAAAGTCTCATTTTGCAGGCACAGTGTTTTTATTGCTCTTTAAATTTGAGATATTTAAGTCCCCCCAAAAGCAAAACAAATGTTCCTATTGCCCATTTTCTGAAAAAACATCAAGCCATGCTCATGCATAAATAATATTGTATATTTACTGAGTCCTGACGTGGTGCACTTAATTGAAAACAACTTCTCCGCCTGGCATCAGTACAAAATCCTTGTGGCTGTATTTAACTATAAACAAAATATTGTCATATATTTTATAATGGAGCAAATCAAATTGTGATTATGTTATTTTTATGGAATACTTATTGGGCCATTTTGTGATACAAAAACAAATTACCAAAGAAAAGCAATGTTGTACAGTAGAGATCCAAAAGAAAATTTGCCAACAAGGAAACAATGTGTTATTTCTGATGGTTCTTCAAATATAGGGAGCTGCTTGAGACTGGATCACTTTATTGGCTTGTATTACTGATTGCTTTACTATTTTAAACAGTCTTCAATCTGTCCCTTCCCTGAAATCCTCCAACAAGAATGGATTTCAACATAGGACTTTCACAGGCACAGGCATTACAGATGGTCTTGACTTACAACCACAATTGAGCCCAAAATTTCTGTTACTAAATGAGACATTTGTTAAGTGACTTTTGCTCCATTTTACAACCTTACTTGCAAACAGTTGTTAAACAACACTCCAATTGCTAAGTTAGTACCATGGATGTTAAGTGAATCTGGCTTCCCCATTGGTTTTGCTTGTTAGAAGGTCACAAAAGGTGGTCACATGACCTCAGGATGCTGCTATTGTCATAAATATGAGTCAGTTGCCAAGTGACTGAATTTTAATCACATGACCATGGGGATGCTGCAATGGTCATAATGTGAAAAAAAATTATTTAATTAGGAGATGTATATTGCCACCTATTCACACATGGCGACTCAAGGCAGATTACAAAAATATAAAAACATCATATAAAAAACAATAAAACTACTAAAGAGAGAATCATATAATAAATTAATAATAAAACATAATAAAATAACCCCCCACCCCGGCGAAACCACATCATGCGAGCCATTTAATGGGCTGAATCTCACTCTGCATTTCCCAGGCCCATTGGCAGAACCAGGTCTTCAGCATCTTCTGGAAGTGTTAGAGTGGAGGCCATTCTAATCTCAGGGAATGATGTTTCAGAGAGAGGGAGCCACTACAGAAAAGGCCTTTCTTCTGGGTCCCACTAGGTGTATCTCCCTAGGAGATGGGACCCGCAACATTCCTTGCCTGCCCACTCTGGTGGGTCACGTAGATGTGACCGGCAAGAGACAGTCCCACAGAAAAATGGTCATAAGTCCTTTTTTTCATTGTCACTTTGAATGGTCACCAAATGAATTGTTGTAAGTTGAGGACTATCTGTACTTCTTCTGTCAGATCTTATGAAGAGTCAATAATATAGCATGGAAGACTGAAGCATGGACACTTTCCTGGAATGGCTTTGTGGATAGAGCTATGAATTGACCAAAACTAGGGATGAGCAAATCCATTTGTTTCCTAGAAATATCCTGTTTTATCTTATAGTGCTGAGGGAAAAAAATCGCTTTGTTTTCTAATAAGATTTAAAAAGCTTTAGATATACCAAATAAAAGCATTAGAAATATGTATGTTATGTAGAAACCAACACTTAAATTATAGTTAATTAGAGTTATGTCTACTAAACTGGGGGCTATTTTAACCATGAATTGTTGAAGCAAACCAATGTTCCTAAATTAGATTGAACCAGAGTTTTGTAATTAGAAAACATCTCAGAAAACTGCAGTTTATCAGCAACAAAAGCAAAACATTCTGAAGCCATCCTCCAGCTACACTATTGAACGTGTGGAAAGGATTAACATAAAAGCAGCTCAGTCTTTCAGCTTCAAACCATAATTTGATATTACTGTTAAACAAGACATCTTTGTATAGCTCCAGAATCTGCTCTGCATTTCTATTCATGCTGTCATCTGCATTCAGAAGCTGAGCCAATTTATTGCCGGCTCAGCTGTGGTGTATGCAAAACCACAGTCAACACTAATATGTTCTTGGAAATACTATTATTCTGTGGAATTGCAGGCAGTCCAATTCTGGAATCCTTGCCTCACACACCCTTAGTTTAAGGCTTTCAACGGCCCGATAGTTCTCTCAAGGAGAAAGGTAGCTTTGTGGCTTTTCAGCAAATGAGATTCCCCCCCATCCCCAATGAAGGACAGATAAATACAAATAACATGAAAAAAAGAAGGAAAGGAGCAAGAATTTATTTTATTTCCTTTTGCAATAAAAGGGTGTTGGATTATTGCTTTGTAAGATCCGTAGGAGCTGGGAGTGGGAGAGATAATTTATTCCCATGTTTTGATGTTGCAGGATAAATGAAAGAGAAAACAACTATGTATCTTCAAACTGCTTTTGAAAGATTGGACAGTGGCAGTCCCTGGAAAATACAGCTTACTGATATGATATGGTACTGATAGGGTAATGTAGTGCTGCTCTTTGCCAGTATAAAAATCAAAGGAATAACTTGTTCTTGCTCTTGCTGATTAGAAACAGTGAAACAAAATTAAATACCCAGTCAGTTGTTGAACAATGTGCTAGTAGGAAATATATCCGCATTTGGGGAGCTGAGGTCATTTGGCTTTCCATCTGCAACCCCTTTTCCAAACTGCAGCTGTCCCACAATCTGCATGATCAGCTTTCCAGGTATATAGAAAGCCGTAATAGGTCCAGAAAAACTCTTTAGACTGCACTTGGAATTCTTCAGGGATAGCCTGACATGAGTAAAATAGCTCACTCTTTCTTGACTTAAAGAGCTTATGCACATCTGTGTTTAATTTTTAAGCAGATCATTTTCAAGAGCAAAGAGATTTTCTCTCAGTATACTAAAGAATTTCTCAGTTACAGCATAGGCTTTTTAGCTAGATAGGAACCTTTGCCACCTTCAGCTTGTCTGTCAGTTTCTCCATCAACTCTAGCTAATATCTTTGGTTTCTTTCAAACATCGACATTCAGCAGAGGTCAAAGATATATGGATTCAATCCAGCATAAATCTCATATTAGCACACCACTAAACAGTCTTGCACTCAACAGCCCAGAATGATAAATGAAATAGAAATCACATTGCATCAAAATCCAGGAATAATAAAAAGTGATAATTGATTGTTGTTAGGGATTATCTCAGCATACCAAATGGATACAGGTGTGACAGTAAGAGAGATCTAATTGCCTCAGAAGGATGAAGAGAGCACCTTCCTTATACATTTCTATACACCTCACTATATAAATTCAATATTCAAAATCAATTAAAACATTAATAGCAAAATTATAGATAAAATAATTGATAACATTTATATGGTGATCAGTGCATAACATTTCTAGCTATCACAGTTTTAGAAATACAACACTATTTATTAGTATGGGACAATGAACAAATATGCAAACATTTGTATGTTAATATTCAATTTGTTTGTCCAAACACCCAACAGAGCAAAACCCATAGGCAGCTCAATGCCTCATGAATTAAGAAGATACATGCCTCTTCTATGATTTTCTGATCTCATTTTTACATTCCGTTAGAAAACTTTGAAAAAAGTACCAATCAGTCATTTTGCCTATTATTTCCATTTCTATTATTTTGTTTTTCTTTTCAGAAAACAAGGATGTTATTCCAAAGGAAGAGAAGTATGACACCAACAATGTATTAGCTTTAGTTAAGGTCTTCTTAAAATGAGTTCTTTCAATTGATCATTGAAATATCATTGGCTAGAGACAGAATACACACATTTCTTGGCAGTTTTCTTTTCTAATATGTGTTTGTTGGAAATAAATAGGTCCTAGTGGAGATAGAATCACCAGTCAGTCCAACTTTGAAATAAGAATTAACTAAAAATTTAATCCCTATTTTGTAATCTTTCTTTGAACACTGAGCACCAAATATTTCAAAGATTACCCCAAAACATGGAATCGTGTAGAAATAAAAATACTATCATTTTAATAAGGAAAATGTAATAGCTGTATTTTTAAACTACATATTTTAGTTATCATCACTTATGGGATTAAAAAAGCAATTAGGCAGGTATATCTCATTTCTTCTTCACCATGTATTCCACTGAAGGTTTATTTTATTTTACTTTTTAAGCACTAGTTTGTTTCTCATGCAGGATTTAAACAGTCAAAATAGTTTTAAATTGGACAAGTAAAAATAAATAATAGAAGATAGCAGGAACTACTGTAGAAGGGTAACCTCATAAATAGTAGGTAGGTCAATCTGAGCTAGCAAACAATATTTAATTATAAGTCTAATATCCATCAGCAAAGAAAGGAGATAAGGAAAAGTGATTTCCCCCTTTTATTTTCCAACCATTATGTTGTTTTCTCTCCAGCTGATTTTACTTACAAATAAATATGTATGCCAGTTCCAGGGCTGGAGTACATTTTCATCAAGCCTTTAAGAAGATTGATTTGTTTCCCTTTATATGATTGTTCATCTCAAGTTCATGATTCTGTATGGCTTTGCATCTGACATATCTTATATTTGCCCAAGTCTCCCCTCTTCTTGTAATAAAATGAGTGAAGAATTATGATGGTCATAAAGCTTTTCATTGATGTCCAAAAGTCCTTGGGGAAAAAGGCAAAGAAGGTGGCCTACTATATCCTTTACCTCAGGAACTCTGCAAGAGAACCTGAGATGCTTAGGTAAAAACAGCTGAAAAGCTATTTGTTCAGTGTGCATTGACTCTGGAATAGGTAAGCTAATCATTGCTGACTTCTGGTTGTTCCTATTTTGCATATTTTTGTAATATTTATAATCTAGAGAAAGGCAGCCTTGGACATCTTGATCAAGCCTGTCAAACTGGAGGCCCATGGGCCAGATGCATCATGTGCAGGCCATACTCACCCTGGCTCCCAACTGCAAAAACCATTGCAATATGTCAAGTGATGCAATCAAGTTTGATACCTGTGTCTTAAGTAACAGTATGTACATATTTAATAAAATGCAATATAATACATATACTGTCAGTCATGGCTATTCTTTAAACTTGAAAAGGCCTATCTTTATTTTTTAAGGCCCTTTCCTGCTCCACAGTTGTGCTGTAGAGAGTGGGGTGAGTGACTGTTCTTCAACCCACTAAACCAGGAGTGTCAAACTCAAGGCCCGGGGCCCAGATCCAGCCTGCTGGGTGCTTAGATCTGACCCATGAGCCACCCTGGAAACAGTGAAGGACCAGCCCACAAAAATCAAAAATGGAGATCTTGAGGGCCACACATGGCTCCTCCGAGCTCCATTTTTGCTGGCAGAGGGTTGCAGGAGGCCATCACAGCCAAAAGTGGATGTTGGGAGCCTGTTTTCACTGGCAGAGCACTTGGGCCACCACAGGCATCCCCTGACACAAGTGACTTCTTTTTGGTCATGCCCACCCTGGCCATGCCCACCCTGGCCATGCCCACCCCAGCTGCTCAAGGTCAAACACAACCCTACACTAAACCACCCAGCCACTCTTCATAATGTGCCACATTTCCACAAAGCATGGTTGACTAAGGTTCTAATATAATCCACTTGAAGGAAATAGCCTTTATGAAGGAATGAGTGGGAAGTTGCATGAACATCAGCTTAGTCCTCCGAAAGAGAAGATGGTGAGAATAAAACTCAAGACTACACCATCGTGATGCTCTTTGGTAACTTTGCCAACCTTTCAAGATTAATTTATATCTGCAACAATAAAATGTAGTTTCAGTAGAACTTGCTGAGTTTGTTTCCTGACCTGTTCTATGTCAAAAAACTGACATTGTCACTCTAGTTACTAACTCTCCTGTTACTTAGGGAAGGAGTCCTAGAACAAGCATATCTCACTGCCATTTGTAATATTAAAAAGTAGAGTTGTTTTTCAAAAAATATGTGTAGTTTTTTATTGCTAAACAGTTAGCACATACATTATCAAAAATTGTACAAATCAATTATCAAAAATAATGTAAAATGACATCCACCATCCTCAAGAATTATCTCTTCCCCAAAGGTGTTTACCAAACTGTTTGCCATGAATCAATGATTAAAGTTCATTATTCTGGTGCACATATGCAAATACATGTGCAGAAAACTGCCAATTTCAAGGTTACCTAATTTCCTAATGACTGGTGTGCAGATAAAAAAGAAAAACAGCAGATAGAAATAAAGTCATAACCAGCCATAAAAACAATACAACCATAAACAAAACAAAACAAAACTTAAGATTCTACAGTCACTTATTCCAATGCCTGGGAGAACAACCAAGTTGTAGTTATTTTCTAAACATCATAAGGATGAGACCAGAACAAATCTCTGGTAACATTGTTCCAGAGCTCAGGCATGGCCAGAGAAGGTGAATTTCCTGGTCTATTCCAACAGGGAAGGTATATTACATAAGATGAAACTGTTCCCATAGCACAGATATATTGCTTGATTATATCATATGGGCAGAGACAACTGAAGATAAATGATCCCACAGACAGTCTATGCCAAGAAGGGAGTTCAATAAGAGGCAGTACCTCAAATTGCACTTGGAAGCCAATTGGTAACTTGCTTTGGAATCAAACAAGCTTTATAAGACACCCTTGTTGCTGCCTTCACCATAAAGAGTGGCACGCTAGAATCATTAAGGAAATACTATAAGCAAATAGTAAATTACAGTATAAGAAGTAAACTTAAGTCCATCTTTCCCAATACCCCAATCCATGAGTTTTAAAAGAAAATAATGAAGTGGTTTTGTGCATCAGTCAGCTAATTCAGTTCCGTGATTTTTATCAACAAATATAACTCATATTCCTAATTTTCTGGTTTTGTTAACTATAGTGTATTTAGTCCTGACTGAATCTCATTTGTAATAATTGTTAGATTAGCACAGGCTCCCCTGCCTGTGCTTCAAATGTTGTCCTACTTTGTTGTTTTCCAGATTCTACTTTTGCTTCATTTCTCCTCTAATTATATTGCTTACTTACTTTCTCATGCATGCATATTCACCATACTATCGCGTACATACACACACACACACAAAGAGAGAGAGAGCATTAATCATAGCTTACATTGAATTTCAATGATATCTTTAATGGAAACAGAAAATAGTTCTTGGCTCCCGACTGCATTCAGCTACTCCTGAAAACAGTCACATGGAATCTCTCAATTGTAAACTCCTACTGCATTGCATGCTGGCTTTGTATCTTATTATACATGAAGGTTATTGTTATTGTAATGTCTCTCAGTGGTATACCAAATGTTACTTTAATGATGTAATTAATATGCCTGGATTTTCCATCTGATGTTCTTATGCACCACTTGCATTAGCATGCAATACCAACAATTTCAAAGATATTTGGAAACAGCCGCTTTTTGTTAAGGGAGTTGGCAAAGAAAGAAAAGGCTTAATGATCTAAGTCAGGTTTTCTAACACTTGAAAAACATTTGTGTCAGATGTGTTCAGATGACATGACAATGTGGAAGGCTGATGTCTCAGAAGCTTTTACAAGCTGCATTATTTATAGTCTGTCATTTCTTCTGTCTTCTCTCTCTCTCTCTCTCTAAATCAATGAAAGTAGAAACAACAATCAAGGTTTCAGACAGGTTCAGCCACTGCACTAACAGATCCATCTTTGTAAATGCTGAACTGCAAAAATCAATCAACATTTTTTTGCCAAATGGTCTGCATTGTTGGTTTAAAGGTAGATCACTTAATTAAGTTCAGGTTAATTGATAGACAGCCATTTACATAAGCTCATTTTCCCAATCAACCAACCAGAAACCAGAGAGATTTGCTTGAGCCTTTTTATGGATTGACATTTATCTGACTAACAGCTGCAGGAAGGACAGCAAACAACAGCTGAAATTTTTTCTGGAATGTCATTTCAATAATCAACACATGTGATGATTTCTATTAGTTGAGTAGTTCTATAAAAAGCAGACACGCCTAAGGCTGCTAGTAAATATAGGTATTAAAATTACTATTAAATGTATTTTGTTAGTCCAATAAGGAAGCAGGTATTGAAGAAAAGGAGAATGTGATTGGTTATTGCTAGTAGGAAAGATTGTGTTGGAAAAGGGAGGATCCAATATTATTATTAAAAAAGAAAGAAAAATGAGAGCAAAAAAGAACCCCCAAAGAAATGTATATCCCATTTTGCCTAACCAATAGGAAATTGTCTTACCAAAAATTTCAGTAGATATTAGATTACAGCAGAGTCAACAAAAATATTTCAGCCTTATTGAATTCTCATTATGTTCATTGTATTGTTGAAGTGGCAATGTGAATAATTTTTCATTAAAACTGTTTTTATAATATCTTAAAGTTATATTCTGGAAAAGTAATTACATTTATTTGATAAGGTCTAGTATTTTCAGACATCCATATTCTTACTGCATACCTATTACATATAAATTGATGGCTGGACAACATAAATTGATTGTCTATCCATGCTATTCTTATCACTGAGAAACTAATCCTTAGACATTGAAAAGATACATTTATAGTGACAATTACTTGGTGGACTGAAGACCTGATGTTACTTACAACTTACAAATGAGTTGCTTACAAATGTAAATTATAAATGAATAATTAGATTGAAAGAAGGTTATCCTTTATTGAAACTGTTAGTAAAATTAGATATATCCATTATGTGGAAAAGTAGGAAAGCAAAGTGGACATCTTAAAAATTCATCACATATTGATTGACTGTATTTCTCTCCACATTAAAAAAAATCAGATCAAATATCTTTATTACAGACTTTGATCAGCCTTTACAGTGAAAAGGAGAAAGGAATGACAAACCTCTTCTTTATTGGGATAGAAAAGAAATATGACAATAAAACAACAAATATAATTAAAAGGTTTATGCAATTGTATAACTTGATGAACATATTTGCTATGTGACTGCCGGGTAAAAAGATATATGATGTCCAAATAGATTCAGTTATTGTAAAAAAAAAAAACCTGAAAAGAACTGTAAAGAATAATTGGGAATCAAAATTTATCACCAATTCGAGAACATTGCCTAAAAAATGCCAATCTTGACGGAAGCTGCACTAAAATATGCATAAAGACTTGACAGAAATTTACACATGGTCAATTCACCGTTTTGTATCTATAAAAACGTGAAAGAAAAACAGTGTTAATACTTGTAATTTGATATAGCCCAGATTTAGACAGACTTGTACATTGCCAAGAGAATGAATATCATTAGCACGTTCATGTGCCTTGTTAGTGTATTTTCCAATAATTAGCTTATGATTATATGAGAAAAATACAGATGGAGGGAGAAGCATTAATCAGTCCAAATAACTCAGGCTGGAAAGAAGATGGGTTTCTGATCACTGACGGTAGGAAAGCAATTACTATTGCATTTTAGATAGCCTGGGTGGGATTGGGATTTTCAAGACTGCAACGGAATTAAATTACTTGTACTCAATTCTTCCCAGTATTTCATATGCATTATTTAAAAAACCTACATCCCGTTAAATGGGCATTCATGTCTGCTTAAAACTGCACATAATGAAATGATTGCCTATGCATTATGAAATACATTTTATGCCAAAAGACAAACATCACAGCACTTGAAGCAGGTTCAAATGGTATTCAGCAGGTTCTGACCAGTTCTGTTGAACTGGTAGCAGAAATTTTGAATAGTTTGGAGAACCAGTTGTAACCTTCCCCCAGGAGTGGGGTGGGAATGGAGGTTTTACAGTATCCTTCCCCTGGAGTGGGGAAGGAATGAAAAATTTACAGCATCCTTCCCCTAGAATGGGGAGAGAATGGAAATTTTGCAGTATCCTTCCCCTGAAGTGGGGAGGGAATGGAGATGTTGCAATATTCTTCCCCTGGAGTGGGGTGGGCATGGAGATTTTACAGTATCCTTCCCCTGGAGTGGGAGGGCATGGAGATTTTGCAGAATCTTTCCCCTGGAGTGGGGTGGGAAAGGAGATTTTGCAGTATCCTTCCCCTGGAGTGGGGTGGGCATGGAGATTTTGCAGTATCCTTCCCCTGGATTAGAGTGGGCGTGGAGATTTTACAGTATCCTTTCCCTGGAATGGGGTGGGCATGGAGATTTTGCAGTATCATTCCCCTGGAGTGGGGAGGAAAAGTAGATTTTACAGTATCCTTCCCCTGCCAAGCCCACCAAGCCATGCCCACAGAACAGGTAGTAAAAAAAAATTGAATCCCATCACTGACTTGAAGGTATCATTTTTTCCATTGTGGCACATTTTAAGAAGCTGTTGAAGTTTGCCACTAAAAAACGTATCTTGCTACTTTTAGGATCACATACTCCCACTAGGGTCAAGTTGACCAGTTCTATCTTAGCAGAAAAAGCATCTCATAGTTCCCTAATTTGGGGAGGTGAAGGGAGAGTGACTGAGACACAGATGTTCCATATCTTAGTAACAGTTTCACCCCTCTGGAATGGCCTTCCAGTGGCCTTCCATTTTAACCAACTTTCAGAAGCAGCTGAAAACAAAGCTTTTCTGGGGGTAGTTGGGCAGTGATGGCATAAATGGGGTTTATTTATAAGTTTATTATTTTAAATCAGTCCTGGTGTTTTAATTGTTTATTACATTTCTTGTAAAGCACCAAGACCCAAAAGTGCTTTTTCAAACAGCAACTGGACTTTTTTTATTGCTTGAAGACATTTTGCTTCTCATCAAGAATTGTTTTCACTTCTGAAGTCTTTGAAGACTGTGGTGGATTATGTAAATCACCATCATCCATACCTGGTCTAAGTAATTTGTAAATGTGTTCACCCATATATTAATTTTGTGTAGTTCTTCTGCACATTATAACAAAAATTATATTAAATGCTTCTTTTGTAATAGAGTTCCAAGTATAGTTTCTCTCCAAATAAATATTTTTAAACATATATTGTAATTGTTTTAGTAGCACAGTATTCAAAAAAGTGCAAAATACAATAGCTACTAAATTTATAAATCTATGTGAATTCAAGATAAATTGGTCAGATTAGTTTAGTACAGGATCACATTTTTAAGCATTAGTTTTGCTAGGTACAATGGCAGAGATACACTGATATGTAATTCTCAATAAATGGCATATTTAAAGCTTTTAGCTAAGTAAAATTTCTAGAAATCTGCTATTTAACTGGGGAGTCAAGAGACTTAGGCAAAATATGTATATCATGAAAGAAGTATCTACAGATCAAAAGCACAAACATTCTTTCATGAAATTTTATAATGAGGCAAATGCATGAGTGTAGCTCCTAATTAATCGAAGCATATGTTAAGTCAAGCAATCTGTTAAGAATCTGAGGAATTCAAGTGAGTTATTTTTATTGCTGTTTTCTCTTTCTTTTCTCACATTCCAAAACCAAGCCCAGCTGAGTTCTGTATTTTCCAGGCTTTCTATCTCGTATGTCATATTTCTGGTAGTACAGCCAATTTTTCATTTAAGCAAACTGGAGTATACAATTGTAAATCTAGTCACGTTTAAAATGTTCTGCAAGTAAACAATGCTTCAAAAAGAGAAAGGTTTTGTGTTTTTACCACAGTTGATCTGTTTCCTTTAAGTGATTGCTCATTTAAAATCATATATAGAATTAGGAGAAGAGGAGGCAAGACCTATGAACTTATATCCACCTGCAATTCAGTGGCTGAGGCTTCAAAGGTAATTTGCTCACAGATGTCAAAATTAAAGGGGAGAGGAGAGAGATTTTTCTATTGAGATCATTAAATACTTTAAATGGCCTATAATATCCAATACCATCCAATCAGATGAATGCATTTGTAACATGGTTGTTCGCTATTTAAAAATGCATTACCAGAATTGACAAACATTCCAAAATTTTAACATTTTTAAACAATCATCTTAAGCAATTAATTTTAGCCAAACAAACCAATCTAGATTTAAATCTCTATGTTATCTAACAGTAGTGATTACAGGGCTTAATAGTGTTCCAAAGCTTACTAATCTAAGAAATATTTATACTAAACGTATATGTGTATATCATAATGGGTCTCAGATGTTTAGGCACCAACCCTTCTCCGCACTTCACCCCAGACACCCACCTCAACTGATTCACAGCCAGTTTCATCCTTTGCTGGCCCTCCCTGGTGATTCTTCACAGCCAATGCCCCCCTGGCCCTCTGCCCCCAGCCCTTCATCCCTGCCCATTCCCCCAGGCAGTGGGTGGGAAAATCATGAGGGCTATGGGGGCAGAGTGCAAGGTGATCATTAGGAGGGGATGGGGAAGTGAACTTGATGGAGAAATAAAAAAATTCAGACACATTTCATCTGGCAGAGGCTGAGCCCCACACTATAGAGGTCCAACAGGGAGCGGGAGTAGACAGGTGCTAGGAGGAAGGGGGGGCGAAACCAGACTGATATGAATAGAGAGGAAAAGGGGGAGGAACTATAAAAGTTATGAAGTTGGAAGAAATAATTTATGCCATCAAATCAACCCTATTTCAGTATAATAATCTAAATTAAAACTTCCCTAACAGCTGTCCAACATTTAGTTGAGCATAACCAGTGAATACCCCCTTTCTGGTTATGAACTGGAAATCAACAAATCATGTAATTCTTAAAAATATCAGCCATATTTATCACAAATCATGTGATGTGTTTTTGGTACACATACAATCTTATATAATTTTTGGGGGGTGTATATACTGATATACAGTAATTGTTCATTAGTTGTTCATTAGAATTATCAGCAAAATAAACATTACGTTACATATGTTGTGAATCTGAGTCTAAGATCCAACCAATTAGACATGCATTCAAGAAAGCTTTGGATGTGATCCTCAACTATCAGCCACAGGCTTCTATAGAAATTATTTGTAATAGCAAAGATTTAAAATAATGAATCATGATTTGCGATTTGATAGAATGGGAATGAACCAGTTTGGTGAGGTGGCTAAGGCATCAGGTTAGTAATCAGGACAACAGGCAATTCTAGCCCTGTTTTAGGCAAAGTCAGCTGGGTGACCTTGGGACAATTATACTCTTTCAGCCCTAGGAAGGAGGCAAGGGCAAATCACTGCTAAAATCCTTCCAAGAAAACTGCAGGGACTTCTCCAGGTAGTTGCCAGGAGTCAACATTGACTCAAAGGCATACGCACAGAATGGAAATAGTATTTTCATTCTTATCATTGCTAATATATTTTGAATTAACATCAACGTGTTCTTCTTTCATGAAATCACTGAGTCTTTTATAGTGTATGTTGGCAAATATTTAACTTCCAAGAGCCTTGCATGACAAATGAACCACAGCTCAGTGTATGACTTGTTAAATCTGAGCAGAGTCAGCAGTGGAAATCTTTAGGACTGGGCTCTCTCTCTGCTCCTCTCTTGTGTACCAAGCTACCCCAACTGTTCCCCTTGTTTAAACACTCTCAATTAACCCACAAACTCAAGCCCAAGCATACCTTTAAGCCTCACACCTGAAGGGAATTAAATGAGCAAATGAAATAATTAAATAACGAGTAAGGGAAGTCCTCCTTTCAGCAAAAAGACAAATGCATGTCTTAAGAACTTTTCCAAAAGCAGCCCCCCAAAAAATCAAACTAACATTAAAATATTACATGGCTCAACCCTAATGTTTATACAACTTTTATGTAAAAGTAAACAGGTATTTAAATCAAGATACAGAATATTCCATAGATAATAAAAGCAAAAAAAATCTGCATATTATTAAAGAGGCAGAAACTCTTACCAGCAATAAAAGTCAGGGCAAAAGCTAATACGAACCAAATGCCTCCCATATGTTGCACTATAGTCCAAAATCTCAGAAGGTCATATAAAGTGAATCCAACTAATAAAACTCAGGATACACCAATGCCAAACACTTTCACAATATGAGAATGTATCTGAAGCTCCAAACTGCCAAAAATACTAATAATGCTTCAGCAACTTAAATGTATTATTATTATTGCTTCAGCTAGAGATCAAAATCAACATTATCCTAGGTGTTTCTTATAATCTCTGTGAGTTTGATGAGCAGACTTTTTAAAAATGTAAATAACAGCTGTCCATATCACAATCTAATATTTGAATAGCACAGGGTTGTTGTTGTGGGGAAAATAGGAGGAGGAGAAAGAGTATGGTTTTGTTCAAAGCCTTGAGTCATATATAAAATAAGGGTGGGGTCAAAAACTAGGGGGAAAATGGTTAGATGATGTAACCTCTTTTGTCTTTAAATGTAGTGCTACAATTTTAATTACATCTTGGAAAAGTAAGAAGGAAATGTCTGTTTCTGCTTTACATGGTAACATGGAGCTTGCCCAATAGTTCAGTTACTTGAGCAGATGCCCTTAATTTCTCTCACAACTACAGAAACCTGGGCCAACTTCTGCTCTTGTCCTATCGTACTAAGTGTTTCTTCTTTATTACTAGACAAGGGCCACAAATTAGCCAGCAATTTACTTTAGGCTTAATATACTGGCAAGGTTGTATGAAAGGGATTTAAATTGCCCCTGAATAATATCAGTCCTACTGCTATTAATTTCCACTTTTTTACTGCATACTTTAGCTACTACGTGACCTGTGTTGTGTAATGGCAGTTACACTCCAGGGATTAGAGATTAACAACATGTTCTCAGAATGGTTTATTTTACAATTGCTGGGAAATAAAAGCTGATGGAAATGAGCCACTGTTGAATTATTCTGCCTACACAAAACAATATTTTTTATCATTGATGAAAAGCTTTTATTTTCTTCCTTGTTCAGAAATGTAAGTGTTCTCTTGTAGTGTTAACACAACGCAGAAGAGAGATGGTCTTTTGTGGAGAACAGAGAGCAGGAATACTTAGAATATTTCAGCATGCTATTTGTTGCAAGCTTTTTGAAATTAATTTAATCAGTTGAATCTATGTTCTGGATAATTAATGCACAATTTAGATCTCAAAAACACCAGCAAATTAATGATGGTTGTTCTCAAGATGAACTAAAATCAGCTAGTCCATTTTTAGGAAAAGACAAGCATTGTTATGCTGGTCTGATTAAGAAAACATTACAAATCCCCATGCCAAGTATCTGCATTTCTGGGTATAAGAAAAAGATTTGTTGATTGTGAATTTGCTATTGCTAAACTGCTCACTGCTAAACTGCTCACTGCAACAAATTGAGGGGGGGGATTAATTGCTTCAGTCCTGGAATATAACAGAATTTTGGAACAAATTAACCTGCTTATTTAGACTAGGATATTCTGTTATGAATAGCAGGCAATAAAATATATTGAAGAACTTGGAGAGATCCAGCAGCCCTAGATTCACACTCTGGCCGTTATTTCATCCAACCTGCTTAATTTCAATATCTCACTGCAACCGATCTGCTCAAACTTCTAATAAGGACAATCTCTTCCCTTCTCAGAACTTGGTTATGTGAGGGAGGAGAGTAAAGAGAACTAAGAAGATGGATGCCAAGTATCAGGGAAACAGTAACAGCAATAGCACTTAAATTTATATACCAGATCCAGATCCAGATAATCAGAGTTGGAAGGGACCTTTTAGGTCATCTAGTCCAACCCAATGCACAAGCAGGAGACCCTACATCATTTCTGACAAGTGGCAGTCCAATCTCTTCTTGAAGGTCTCAAGTGATGGTGC
>JAOYMU010000192.1:81453772-81465869 GCA_025802295.1 Psammodynastes pulverulentus | reverse complement strand
CTTTCCTCATTTCATTCATACTTTTCATTATTTCTTGAAACATTTCAAAAACCGATGGATCTTTTGAGCCCCCTCCAACAGGTTCCTTCTGCAAAAATGTAGAAATTTTTGACTGTTCACTTGGGCTGGAAACGGCAGAGGAAGGCGCAGAGAGTGATTTTCCGGTCGGAGGCTTCCTGAAGGCCATGGTGTCGCTCTCAATTTTTAACAAAAGATGGCGCCAGAGAAAACAAACGACCGAGGCAGGTCGAAGCGTAAGAAAGTCCGAATGAGAGTTCAGTCTTAAGAGTCTTAAAAGTTCACTTCAAAAAGTCAGGAGTCCACTTGTTAGGAGAGAAACAAGAGCCAGTTCAAGATAAAGAGTTCATAACCTTTCTTTCATAGTTGAATAGTTCCGGAGGGAGAGGTTCAAACACTGTAGTAAAAATATAATGGAGAACAAAGGGAAGCCATCTTGCCCCGCCCAAGACAGGAGAAGAAGTAAGAGTTCCAGTTTGTTTCCTTTTTTGTTTTAAAAAAGCTCCATAGACACAGTCTGCAAATGCGATACAGTACTAATTCCAAGTAGTTTATCCAAGTAAAAAGCCTTTCCTTTCTCCATTCCTGGAGAAGAAAGAGTTAATAGCCGCTTCGTCCGAGGGGGGTGTAAACTCCCCTCTCCAATCTACATTTCAAGCTGATTGAATTAGCACTTACAGTAATTTATTGCCATCCTTCATCAGCACTTCAAAAGATTAGGGGAATTCCTTCGTCTTCCGGAATTTCAGCCACACTTCTCATTCTGCATATCTCCCGATTCCATCCAGCAAAGAGGAGTTTCCCCCTCCCCCTCCGTATACACGTTGACTCCTCGAGCGAGGCTGGGGGGACCCCCCCCCACGACCGCCGCCAGGCAGGGGGGCTCCAGCAAGCCGCTCTCAATGGCAGAAATCCCCTCCAGGGACTTCTGTGCTTCCGAAGAAGCCCACCAACGAAGCAAAAGGCAGACGAAACCCAGGTTCCATCTGTGCTCTCAAGAGCCGGAAGTCCATCCAGAAATTAACATTTCATTCAGAGCTTAAGTCCCACTATTTTCAATAAAATTAGCAGTGATATATTTTCCCCTACTCTTTTTTTATTATTTATTTATTTGTTTGTCAAGCATATATGAGAAAAACAAGTGTAAGTATGAACATAACATATAAACAGGGCTTTTTTTGAGCCGGAGCTCGGCGGAATGCCGTTCCGGCACCTTTTCGGAGCCCGTATCACGTGCTTTGTCCCCACCAATCGCGCGCTACCACTTCCGGGTTTTTATAGCGCGATGGGAGGGGCGCGTTCCGGCACCTTTCGGCACCGAAAAAAAGCCCTGGTGCCTACCATCCCTGTCCTAATGTCCTTTTATTCGTACTTGTTTATACTTATATGTTTATATGTTATACTCTTACTTATACTTCATATATGCTTGACAAATAAACTAAATTTAAATAAATCTAACAGGGAGAAATAGAAATGGTGCTTACTGGAACAAGAAGAGCTGGAAGCAACCAAATGCCTGAATAGCTACAAAGGTTTTCCAGGAGAATGGCAGCTCAAAGTTGTAGCCCTAGAAAGTAACTGTCTATCACTCCTAAATGGGAAGCCCTGTTAATAGAAAAACTCAGTTTGAAGAAGGTGAAGTCAATAGGGTGACATCTTTAAAATGGATTTTTTTATACTAAACATATACTTAGTTAAAAGGTGCTTCCTTTCCACCCGTTGTGCCTGAAACTGACATAGCTTTTTGCTTATCATTAGGAAAAATTCAGCTTCTGCTTTTAGCAAGATGAATTGCATCCTTTTCATTGTTGTGTTCCAATCTTTTTAAAGACAACCTTGTTTCTGGCTTAAAAAAAAACCCTTTAATATAGTTGCAGCCTCACAATGTCCAAGATAGAATGTCCACCACTGTGGAAATCCAGTGTTTTATTTTCTTAATAGATGAAAGGTGTGTGTGTGGTTTTTTTAATTAGCTTATTTGGATTCGTGCAAAAATGCACCGATTATGGAGCTAAAACACAATTGTGCTCATCATTACTGTAATAAAGTAAAGTGAACAAAAGGGAGGAAATGGTTATAGTCATGAAGATGATATAGCTGAAAAATGATCAACTTAGGTAGAGTTTTATTTATATTTATTGATTTTATTTATTTATTTTGTCAAGTATGTATTATATAACAGATAAAATTAGAAACATGGTTATGAGTACAAGAAATGGGTATAAATAAAAGAGGACATTAGGACAGGGACACCTTATTATGTTCTGATTTTTTTCCCAATGTGTAAGACAGAACATTTGTTGGTTGAGATTTGAAGTTGCCACTTGCTTGACCATTCTGATACATAGTCAAGGTCTTTTTGAAGGATAGTAGTGTTGCTGTTGGTGTTGAATAGTTTTACATCATCAGCGAAGGGAATGCAGTTGCTATTAATATGATCGCAAAGGTCATTTATGTTTATGTAAAGTATAAAGAGTGTTGGCCCTAAAATGGTGCCTTGGGGGACTCCACTGTTAACAGGTACAGGATTTGATATGGCACTCCCTATTTTGACCACTTGTTGCCTGTTTGACAGAAATGCAGCTATGCAATTATGCAGGGGTCCAGAAATGCCATATGATTTTAGTTTTAGAAGTAGTTTGTTGTGTACTACTGAATCAAAGGCTTTACAGAAGTCTATGTAAATTGTGTCTATTGCTTTGCCTTGATCAAGTTGTGTAGTCCATATGTTTTTGCAATGTAGGAGTTGAAGATTACAGGATAGATTTTTTCTGAAACCAAATTGTTTGTTAGAGAATTGGTTGTTTATCTCTAAGTGGAGGGTAATGCATTGGTTAATGAGGGATTCCATGACATTGCAGATAATGCAACATAAAGAGATTGGTCTGTAATTTTCAACTAAGATGGAGTCTCCTTTTTTAAAGATAGGGATGACTGTGGCTAGTGACTATAGGTTGGGCAAGGAGCTAGGCCTGAAAGATTTATCAAAGATTATGCTTAGAGGTTACCTTTTTATAGATTTTCTACTCTTCTATCCCCTTATTAAATGTTTTCTTTATGGTAAAGGAATCCAATGTTGATCCTGGATTATGACTAAAACACATATTTTGGGGGAAAACTTATGCTGGAAAGACCAACAAGAACATTTTCTCTCTTCTTCATTCAGTTACAACAGATTGTACTTTTTACTAGCCTTGGTCTTTCCCAACCACCAAATGAAGTCATTGTTAGTCAGAGTTCCCAGTCAATTATCCAAAATACAGAATGAATTTTTTCCACTGGATGTGTTACAACAGATGAATTTTTAAAGTGTTATAAAAACATTTTGTAGCAAAATGAAGTAGAAGGTTATGAGTAAGGAGATGGAAAGCATACCACTAATCTGCAAAAGAAAACAGAATAAAAAGTCCTCCCTGCTCAATTTTCATTTGTCCCTGTCTGAGGTCTCACTTGCATACTGGCAATCATGCATCAACACACACCAAACCAGACACAAAATATGAGCATTCCACAAAGAGATTTACAACTATGACGATGAAGTCAGACCAGCTGTGTTGGCTTAAGAATCTCTTTTCACTTCCTTGAAAAGGGCAGAATGTTACAATGGACTATTAGTAACTTTAACAGTTTAAGAACACCTCGCTCCAATGAAATACACACTTCTTCTCCCTCTTGCTGACATTTTTATTGATTAAAAATAAATAATTAAAAGGACAAGAAAAATCAACCATTTCCATATTTCATTTTAGTTTGTGACATTTATTTATAGCAGAATTGGCTGGACTTCAGCAAACAGCTGGAGTGTTAAGGCTACAACTTACCAAATTTGAGTGACGGGTATTTTAACTTTGAGTGATATGTATTTTATCTTCAAAAAAAAATAACCCCACCCTATGAAAACCTTGTGTGTTTTCTTTGCAACTTCCCTAAGCTTTTTCTCCACAAATATTTCTGATGATATTTTATGTTGATTTATGCTTGATTTATGTCAGTAATCTTATGACACATTCAAAAGTATCTATTTGTTGCCACATAAATAAGACATAAGTGTAATTTGCAAATAAAATGTTTCACCAGATTACTTCACTCATGAGCAGATGCCTTCTCTATTTAGTTGTGGAATGTTCTGAAATAGCAGACAGTGTTCAATGACATTTTACAATTATAAATAATCTCTTTATAGAAAAAGATCTCTCTGTCAAGGCTATTCCCATTTTCTGTATGTTTGTGTGTGAGAGAGAGAAGGGTGAGAAGTTAACCGATTTTACTTACAGACTGTTTACTTGAAATCTGAGTGTATCATCATGAAAAATCATTGGCTGCATTTGTCCGCCTCTACACGGTGGTGATTATAAACATCTCTGCTCCTCTGGTGTCAACAAGATGGAATGCCATGTTCCTCGCTTAAATAGCACACAGCTCAGCCAGCTGGAAGATGGAGTTGCTTTTAGTCGATAAGAACAAAGAACAAATAGGAGGCCAGATTAGATTACTGTCTGTCACCAAGCCTTATGAGACTATTGAAGGCCAGCTTTAGTGACTAACTATGAGCAACCTAAAATATCCAGCCATTTTATAATATCTGCCTTTTCAAACCCGCCTGCCTATTTTGTGATTGAGTGTCTCTTGCCAGGGTTATAGGCAATCTCTCACTACAGTTCACACTCAAAAGCCCTGCTGAAATTGGTTTCTTAAAATAACTGTTCGGGAAACTTATAAAGTATCTCAAAGAATAGTTTTTGCACTATCGTGCACCAAGGATTTTTCTTTGCTTTCATCAGTTCTGGATGTAAAAATTATGATGACTCTGTCCTGAAAAAAAACTTGTTTAAGAGCACAATTATGTGTGCTTTTTTATACTCTGCCAGGGCTTAATTTTTTTAAATGCTTTATATAAAAGGTTATCACAGATATTCTTTTTTTCTGCCGGAACTCGGTGGAACAGCGTTCCGGGACCTTTTTGAAGTCCGTGTCACGTGTTCCGTCTCCACCAATCACGCGCTATCACTTCCGGGATATTTAGCGTGACGACGGGGGGTGCGTTCCAGCACCTTTAATCGGCGAAAAAAAGCCCTGTATATATATTATTCTTCAAAGATCAATAATAGACCTTGAGAGGTCCTTATAGCACAAAAGATCAATCACATCATGAAAGAAATAAAAAAAATGCTTTAATTTATAGGTTATTTAAGCTATATGTCCAAAGTATATCCATACCTGAAAATGGGCATTTAACATTCTTGTTTTCTCTTTTCACCCTGTAGCCAGTACATTTGTAACTTTTATCCTCAAAACGACTAGAAATCATAGGGTTATAAGGAAAATACTATTTGAAAAGTAGGCCTTAGACAGTCAATCCAAATAGGTAATATTGTCAACCCTAGCTTCCTTGATTTGGAAATAAGTAATCAAAAGGAAATGCTAACACGAGGCTGTCTGGTGCTAATAATTTGGCCTAAATTTAATTGGGAGACCTAGTGGTTTCAATTAAGCTGAGGGAATGCACCCTTGGCATACATTCTACAAGACAAGAGCACATTCCAAGGACAGAGATAAAATAAGATTCAATGCCTCTGGTTCTCCCAAACACTAAAGAATTGGACTCTTCATGTTCTAATGGTGAACAGCAATTTCCCACTGCCGGTTGTGGGGATAATTAAGAAAATAAGTAAAGAATTGAACAAACTAAATCTTTTGCTCTCTTTTTGTTGAAAGATAGATCAATAGAAGATCCTTAAATATATGTTTCCACTGTAATTTTTCAAACCTTTTTATTAGAGACTTCTTGTTCTTTTTTTATTCAGTTCAACAGTAGTATCTGTATGCCAGCAACAAAATACAACTGTCCTCCTAATTTCCCCAAGCCTACTTAGCAATATACACAGAGAACGAAAGGCACACATACACTTGTGGCTTTCTCTCAGAAGAAGAGATCAAAGCACTAACAAAACCCCAAGGGATATCTCAAGTTTTCTGAATATAGCAGAAAAACAGATCCGCAAACCATTAGTTGCTATTTTAATCATTCCAACATTATGCCAGATGCAAAATATTCTTGGCTCTACTCATAGTGTTAGTCCGGTTGTATATTCCAGTTTATGACTCAGAATGTGCAATGTTCTTGGCAGGCACTGATATGATAAAAAAGATGTAGCTTCTGAATACAGATATCTGTAGGATTCACAGAAATCAAAACCTTTTCATGCATGCAAGGCATAACTCATTTCCGTATAAAAACACTTCTCTTTCTGACTGAGCCATGCAAACAGCAGGATTGCTATGTTCGTTCAGACAAATGATACCGCTGCTCAACCTTCTGCAAGATGGGAATAAATAAAGCCACAAGTTATACCATCCGCTGAATGGAATAATAAAAAGTTTTGTGAAACCCATCTTTTCAAGCTACAATTTGGGGATGCTACATGACAGAACATTTTCCCTCTCTAAGCATGCTATACAAAGAGCCATCCTTCTGAAGTTAACATATTAGAAAGGATTCAAACTAGCCTTGGCCTTAACATATAAATTCCTCTGTATAGAAAAGGTTATTTGGTTGTCTCATTTGCAGAATAAAGTCCTACAGTACAGCAACGTGGTACACAATTCAATATTAGTTCTGAATGTAAAAGACATTCAGACTCTAATATTACATGGGATGTTCAATATGTATTGAATATATTCATCTTGTAAGTGGAACACAATTTTTATGTTCTTTAGGAGATTACTGATTTTGCAGTCCATATGGTGTGATTCCAGTAAGATCTTCCTCCTGGTGTTTGTTGTACAGTACTTACCAATTCTGCCTCCTTGGGGTTCAACAATTGACTGTAAGATTGTAATTGCCAGTTGGACTGATTCCTAATGAAATAATAATATCCACATTTCTTTCTTTAATTCAAGCAGAAAACAGAGGTAAGATGACAGTATATGAGAGTTCATGAATTGGAATACACATGGTAACAGGTCAGCCAATGGAGACTGTTTGGTGACTCAGACAGCTTGGAGTCTGGGCGTTGCTTAGCTTGACTGATTTGTATATAAGAGTTGTTTTGTCCTTGCAATATAACCTCTGTATTATATTTCTTCTGTGATTATGACTTCTGAATTCTGAGTTTTGGTTCTGACTTCTGCTGCATAGGTACTGTATCCATGCATCATAATGTATATTATTGTATATAAAGAAGTTTCTTCTATACATGAATCCTGCTGAATTATTTACTTGTGTGCTGGTTGGGTTGCTGCAAACTCTGATATAAGATACATTGTTTAGCCATGATGTTTATAAACCTCCCATCAGCTTGGAGAGTGGCACAGAAATTCAGGAGATTATTCAGAGCTTTTTAGTTTATGTAAAGGAAATGTGCATATTTATTTAAGTAACTAATTGAGTGTCCTCCCTGCAAGACAAGAAAAGCCAGAGACTTGAATTACAATTGAATACTTACCAACACATCAGCAATTATGAGATAACAGCTCCAGTTATTTTTTATAAAAAGTTTAGATTAGTATGAACAGTTTTTTTAAGTAAATCTAATTGGAGGCTAAAACCACAATCAAAAAATTCGAAGTCAAGTTCAAGGTTTTTTTTCATTATATCAATCACGATATTAAGCATGCAGTAAAATATACGTCAGAATCAAATTCAACTTTAAGTGATTGTTTTGAGCAAAGAGATAAAAGGAAGAGAAATACTTACATATATGTATTTCTTTCCTTCCTTCCTTCTTTCCATCCTACTCTGTAATTCCATATTTTCTCCAAAACTTTTTTCCAAATGCTTATACACAGATTTAGATATATTTTGCAGCCCTGCCAATGAAAAACACAACAAAAGATATCAGAAAACAAGTCTTTTGTGTTGTCTTTCACAATTAGGAAGTTAACTGGAAATTTCTGACATGAGTTATATTTACCTCATCTTCTATTGCAAATTCAGTTTCATCTTTCCTCCATCCCATAAATTTGCAAAAACCACTCTGTCTTTCCAATTCCTTGCAAATCATTCACTGCCTAATTATTTTATACAAATTGTGGGCTGTGAGTTAAAGCTTAACCAGATGTATGTGAACGTACAGAAGTGCATACTTGCAAGAGTCTCACATAGACACTGAAATATACTAATACTTGAGGCTAATTGAAGAGAAGGAGTTTCTGGTCCAATCCTTATCAGTCAACTTTCCAATTCAGTCATCCCAAATTAAGAATTATCTTTTTCTACTAGGGTATAGCAATATTAGCGTAGTAAATTTGGAGCCCTTCTACTTCAGATGATTGGAAAATGGTTAAAAAAATAAATGCCTGGACTTAAAAAATAAAAAGGTCCAAAGAACATTATAATTAAAAAAGGGTCTGCTTTGTTTCAAATTGACAATCTTTGCAATGCTGTTTTCAGAGTGCTGCTAAAGGGATGCATAGAATTTATAAGAACCTTATAGTACCGTAAGTATATTTTTTTAAAAACTGCTGGTTGTACCTTCCTGCATCTGCATTTTGAAGCGTTAAATCTGCTTATATAAATTTAACTTTGTTTGTGTCTTTGTACACATAGAGATAAAAATATGTTTGCATAACAAGACCTACCCATGGGAAACAAACAGATTGGCACCACTTTCATGGAAAAGAAAAGATGGGAGAGCATAGCAGCAGGGAGATTGTCCAATAGGAAAATGCGGGAGCCCACAGTCTGAATTAAATACACTGCAAATAGCTGAACAGGATTTTCTTAAACCAGCTTAGAAGCAAGCTAGCATGAGTACAAGATAGGACTGGTTTACATGGTAAGCACAGATTTGTTTCACAATGCCAGAAGGAAGAGGTTTTATGTCTTCAATGCCATTTAATGATTACCCAGATTCTTGCCATACAGACTGAGTGGCTTTATCCTAGATAATGTGAAATTGCAATTCATTTAAATGTACAGCGCATTTCTGAATAATGAATTGCATTTACCAAAACCATTAATTAATCTCAGCAAAGAAATAAAATCCACACACATAGCAGATATTTCAGTGTGTAAAAAAAAGATAGTTGCTTCAATTATAGCTCCTTTTAGACATAATGTATCCTTATTCAGCTGTGGCATATTTCCCTTGTCCTTTCAATATTCCCTAGTTGTCATCTTTGTGAAAGCAGCATGGTGAATCATCTCAAGCTGACACTTTGTCCTAATCGACCATGGCTATTCTTTTTCAGGGTTATGCTTTCAACAACAACATTGTGGCAATCTCAGACAATTATCTTTTCACTGCCTCCCAAGCTGGGAATACATAATAGGTTTTACGCTCCATGCAAAGTCTTACTTTCAATCAACATAGTGAAACTAAAGCAGGATAGGGCAGCCATATTTTTCACTTTGAAAATATTCCCTGTGGGATGCCTTGGGTGCATGCAACAAAATACTTGCTTTGTTTTCCTGGAAGATGAGTGATGTCACAATCCTCCATACTGGTGTTTTGAAGACTGAAGAATCAATGCTTGTTATTCTATTCAATTATCCCTTACACAGTCACTGAACTGGTTGTACAAGGAGAAAACAAAATGTTCAGAAATATCTACAGCCCCTTCCACATCAGCTTTGGGCAGCCTTTCAAATATCCCATTCCAAATGATTTTTACTCGGAATCTTATTTACTTATTAAGTATTATTTTCTTGTTATGTTATAATTTACATTGTGTTCCCACGGTGTTTTCCTTTTTCAATGTGATTTTACCTGTTAAAAATGTAATAGCAATGTTTTTAAACATGGCTACATCTTTTTCATCCATAAGTAGAGAATGTTCCAGTCTCCTCTATTAATTAAAAGCAGGGCATTGGTTGGAGGGAGGGGGACAAAGGCAAGAAGTAAGATGCTTCCTGTTAGGGTTAGGGTTAGGGTTTTAAAATAAATAGTAGGAAAGGTTATAAAATGGAGTTTCTATGCCACATCTGCAGTCTCTCTTTTTCCTTTTGGAAGAGACAAAGAACCTACAAGATTTCAGCAGGTGACAGGTGAAGAAAACAGTGCTGGAGAAGGTAGCACATAGAATCACTAGAGGAGGACTGGCTGTACTTTGGGAGAGTCAACATTGGGGATGGTGCAAAAAATAGAAGAACCAAACAAAAAGCAGTGAGAAGAAAAGGTACACAGAAACGCCCCCCAACTCATAATAGTTGGAACATGCAAAGAAGCAGTGGAGTGAGAAACGGGTCCTTGACATGGTCATACATGTAGTATACAGAGGTGGAAATTCAGTGGTGATAAATACAATGTTGGGTAGACACAAGGGGAACATTGGCAATTTGGGCTGTGGATCAGCAAGGAAGTCTATGGGCTATTTTTGAGTACACATGTGTCATAACGTACTGTTAAGCCCACAAAACACTTATAACCAAGGTATTGGGTTTTTTTGTTTTAAACTATAAGGCATTTGGGAATCAACATGGCCTCCAAAACCAATTAAAATAACTAAAGTTGGGGAAATATGAGTTTTTAATTCCCTATTTTTACATCTGGTTGAGTAATCTAGTGCTATGGATTGTATGACTTTGGTGAAAACAAATTAGAAAACAAAGTATCTTTAATAATTCCTACATTTAATCCTTAACTCTCAAGTTCTAATTAGAGGTAACATACAAAAATGTATTTGCTTCACATGTGAACATAAATTTATCCAACTTTGCATTTTTAACTAATAACATGCATCTGAACGTTGCCATGTACCTTGTCAGGATATTAAAATCTTTTTCAAAATGTATACCATATTTTTCAGAGTATAAGACACTCCGGAGTATAAGATGCACCTCAGTTTGGGGGGAGGAAAACAAGAAAAAAATCTCACCTCCGCCTCCCAGCAATTTGCCTCCTTGCAGCAAACAGCAAACAGCCTGTTTCAGTTTCAGTTTCAGCACAGCCTAATTAGCAGATGGTTCGGCCTCTGGAAGATTGTCATCAGGGCTTTTTTTCGGCACAGAAAGGTGCCGGAATGCACCCCCCCCCCCATCGTCGCACTAAATATACCGGAAGTTATAGCGCGCGATTGGTGGAAACCTAACACGTGACACGAACTCCGAAAAGGTCCCGGAACGCCGTTCCGCCGAGTTCCGGCTGAAAAAAAGCCCTGATTGTCATAACCTATTGGCAATCCCTGCAGCCTAAAACAGCTGATCTTTGGGAGCCGGATCCAAACGACCATCAGCTGCTTGTGCTAATTAGGCTGTGCTGAAGCTGAAACATGCTTTTTGCTGCTTGCTGCAAGGAGGCAAATTGGTGGTGGGCGGGGCTTCTGTAACATTTGCTGTATAAGACACACCCACATTTTTACTCACTTTTGGGGGTGGAAAAAGTGAGTCTTATACTCTGAAAAGTATAGATGTCATAGATGTAGAGAGACATTTAAAAGTTGTCCAACTCTAGAATGTCTCTTCAAGAGCAGGTAGAACAATGCTTTCTAGTGTACCAGTTATGCCCATTACTAGACTCTCTTCGGATTCTCATTTATGTCCTAGTCTCCACATGGTGGAACTATTACAATGTGCTGTCCATAGGGCTTCCATTGAAAAACCACTCTTTTAGACTATTGAAACATACTCTACATTAAAACGATTAACTTTAAAAGCAATCAAGAAGGTTCCCTTGGTACCAAATGCATAGCCTAGAATCATACCAGAAGTCGCTGTTGGAAGCATGTGAAACGGGGCTTACATCAGTTGACAGTTAGCTTCCAGGCACAATATAAGGTCTTGTGTTAACCTCAAGTCCCCTACAACTTGGCTCCACATCTTAGGACCACATCTCCCCATTGGTATCAGCCTGTCCCTGACAGCAGACAGTTTTGTTAATTGTATGTATGGTTTTGCTTACCTTGATTGGATTTTCGTGTTCACAAAACAGGAGCCCGATTAGGTTACCTGCAGAGGTGGTATGCGACCGGTTTACACCGGTTCGGCCGAACCGGTGGCAGCAAAAACTGCCACTTGAGCAAACTGGTGGCAGAAATATGGCTACTGGTTCGACTGAACTGGTAGCTCAAACCCGCCACCCGCGTGCGCGCACTTTCCCCACCCTTCTGAGCAACTCAACTCAAAAAAGTGCTGGTTCAG
>JAOYMU010000192.1:81415043-81430743 GCA_025802295.1 Psammodynastes pulverulentus | reverse complement strand
AAAGGAAAGGAAAGGAAAGGAAAGGAAAGGAAAGGAAAGGAAAGGAAAGGAAAGGAAAGGAAAGGAAAGGAAATTCAAGACTACTCTGTCTTGATTCTATTTGGTATAAAAGGGGGTAAAGGGGAAACTGTCAGTCTTTCAAGATTCTGTTAGGATACCCTAAAACTAGAGAGTTTATAATATTCCATATTCATTGACTATGTCTTTGATTAAGAAGATGGTATTAACTCTTCAAGGTACCCAACTACCTGCAGAATAACTTACTGAAGCATTACAATATCAAAGGCAAGTAGATATGTAAACAGTAAACCTGCATAATGCCATAGAACAGCTAATACAACCATTGGGATATTCTTAGCTAAGAGCCTGTATTTCTTTGTTCTCATAGGAGTTTGCATTTGGGGGAGTCATTATCATTTTTTGACTGTGAATTTTTATGGCAGATTAGTCAGCAGAATTATCTAGAGATCACTCCAGGCAACAACTATTATTATTTTTTTACAATAGTGTGCAAACACAGTATCTGGCATGAATGGCTAGTTGACTAAACTCCCTAAGCCTAGATTCAATAGATATGAGGTTCCACTAAACTTCCCCCATGTTGAATGGAGCTAAACTTTGGTCCTTCAGCATTTTCTTCTGGCAGAGGAAACATCTGGATCGCCCATCAATAAGAATTGTGGCTTTTTGATAAAAGCTCTTAGAAGTCTCCTGATCATTTTCTCCTATCATTTTCTGCCTGACCCTTTTCACCATGTAAAACCACAGTGAAAAACTAGAATTCTGAAAATTATCCAATATTTCTCTTTGCCTAAAGAGTAGCTTAATAAGACTCTGAAGACTTTATAAATAGAATTTTTTTTACAATAATCATAATGTTTATCTCTGTATGTGCATGTCTATGGGTGTGGGTGTTGGTGTTGATGTTAGTGTGAAAAGCACAGGCTACGATTCTATAGCATTGTTTTTTCCTGAAATAAAATATAGCTTATTTATGACCAGACTAATATTTTGCTATTATTCAGCACACTCAACAAAGCACAGCCAGTTTTGCCCAATATATATGTTATTTTATGTACCTTGTCCATTTTTGACACTATAATTGTCCTTCGCTCTGTATGACTTTGATACAAATTAGTTAGCTGGGGGCAGGAGTTATATTTTTGGCAATGACTTTGGCCCAAATAATCTCTTAGGCATATGACCTGGTGTATCTATATTAAGCTTGGACATTATAATATTTTGGATTTTAACTGGTGACAGCTGTGAATACTGAATTTTGCAATAGAAATGCCTGAATAAGTAACCAATGAATGACCTGTTTCAGTTAATATTAAGGGTGGAATGCCAACTAGGTGTCAGAGATACAAAAAGTCATGGTAACTTAAATCTCTTATTAAGAGACATTTGTTAGGACAGATTTTTTTCATCAGTAGTAAATTCAGTAATTTCCTGGCAATGAGAATGTTTGAGAGAACAAAAGAATTTATTCTTCATTTTAGCAGAGAAAATGTACTGGTCCAACAATTGCCACTTGAAAGAAAGGTGGAATTAAACTGGCATCCATAAGACAGCTCTTTAATGAATGCGAAAAGACATGTGAGAGAGACACAAAATAATTTTCATGTAATTTGACCTAATAATAGAAATTTGGGTCACTGCTTTCGAGTCATATATAACAACAACTAGTATGAAAAAATACTAGCTTTTCTCAATCTTTTAAAGAATTTTCCAAGGTACCTTAAAATCATGTTCCATTATAATGAAAATATTTGCCCGTGAAATTTTTTTAGCACATCTGGAATAGGTATCAAGTCATTTCTCTTTTTTTCTTCCCCAAGAAGAGAAAAGGTTAGCTAAAAGGTAAGGTTATTATTACACCTTTAGCAGAAACTCTTCAAAATCTCCACATTTGCTAGAAACTTCAATTATGTCATTTGCATTACTCACTCCACTATTTCATGTCAGAATAAGAGCAAAGTAGGGATTTAAAACACCTGCTTATGAATTACAACTGATAGATATTGCATATTACAGTTCAGGAAAAAAAACCCTGAAAGGATTCTGGAAAGCACTAGTAAATGAAGGAATTATTTCCTGAACCTAAGGGGGAAATAGCAAGATAGAAATGAATCAGTTGGTTTTTTTTAACAATCCTGTGGGCTGTGAAGTGCTCATCTACTTTTTTTTCATTCTAGGTATTCTGCAGATTTATCAGAGATTGCTATGTAAGTCTTTCAAACCCATAACAAATGATATTGTAATAATAAAGTTTGAATTTAATTCTGTATTTATTAAGACTTTGATTCAAAATATCCAGGTAAATAACCAAACTACAAAATATAACTAAAGGCAATTAGCTGCTTTGTTAACAATGAGAAGAGCTCATGTAGTACAATTCTAGATAAAGTGTCATTTTACTATTTTGATATTTATTAAAATGATCTGTATGCTATCTAATATGAAGAAATTATTATTTTTATTTATTAATGAACTTATAGGCTACTGCAGTCAAACAATTCTAAGTGTGTGCTGGCGAACAACTAGGTGAAACACAACAATAATAGACCATATACATTAAAATAACATAATATATACAGTAATTACAGTTATAGTTCAGTTAACCTTAATTGTGATAATTGCATTCCAGTTGTCAAGTATTCCACAGTTCTTAAATCCCAAAGTTTTAAGAATTTCTGGAACCCCTAAAAGTGGCAAACCCTTCCCGATAAAAAGAGCCTCCAGGAGAATGCCAACTTTCACACATCCCTGATAACAAACACTTCAAGCCAAGAGTACCTTATCAGGCATACTCTCTGCTCTGGATTAGAGAAGCTAGATCTATGCAAGATAGATGACCTCAAGGATACCCTGACCTTTAGCCATATAAACTTCCTGTCAACTCGCGAAGCTTTCCTGACCTGCTCCCGAGTTGCAGGGGGATAGAAATTGCGCCTCGCAGCTGCACCAAGGAATTAATACCCCAGTCAAAAGAAGACACAGCCTAGCCTGGTAAAGCCAAGGACATCTCCACAGATACCCCCAATGGATAGAGGGAGGGAGTTCTATGACCCACAAAATTGCTTCGTATGGCAATGTGACTGGTAACATATTCTGGGGGAGAGGAAAACATGGTCAGAGGCAAGGCGCAAATTGGGTGAAACCAGAGCTGGCTTCACCTAAGTAGTGCTGACATGGTGCTCCTAATAAACAACTGGATTTTTCTTGCTAAATGGCTTGAGGCTCTTAATTTTATTAGGGCATTGTTCGGAACCTGATACTTCCTCAGTAATAACTGGAATGTTAAGTTGTATTTAGGGAGATATTGACAAGCAAAGTCAATGGAGAAGCCAGATTCACTTAACGGCCATGGTACTAACTTAACAACTGCAGTGATTCACTTAACTATGGCAAGCAAGGTTGTAAAATGGGGCAAATTCACTTAACTGCTTCACTTAGCAATAGAAAGTTTGGGTTCAGTTGTGGTTGTAAATTGAGGATTAGGAGGTCCTTGGTGCTCTCTGAGTTTGTTTTCTTGCAGATGTTTCATGATGATGTTACCTAGTTTGGGTAATGAAACATCTGCAAGAAAACAAGCAAGCTCAGAGAACAACAAGGGCCCCTCATGTCAACCCTGAACTACAAATATTCTCCTTTATTAGTAAGTTGAAGACTACCTGTATGTGAGTACAATACTTCTACTCAGTGGCGGTTTCCTACCAGCGCTGCCACCGGTTCGATGACAGCGCACGAGCGTGCGCAGCTCAGACAAGCCCCAGCCAAAGTGCCTGTCAGCTGTTTTAGGACAGCAATCCTCTCAGCCGCGTCATTTCGCTGAGTGGATAAAGGTAAAGAAAGAGCATGGGCTGGGTGGAAGGGCCCACAAAACCGCCCAAACGCCGATCGTCGGAGCTACTGCTCACCAGCGCTGGTGGCTCGCCCGAATAGGGCCGAACTGGCAGCATACCACCACTGCTTCTACTAGGAAGTAGGCTTTCCTCTCTTATATGATCCCCTAAATAGGAAAGCTTCCAGACTGAAGTTTTCTCATTTTCCTTTCATGTTTTCCTTCTCAGTTGCTAGTTACTATTCTTATTCTTACAAATTTCTCTTACAAATTAAGCTTGATGTAATCCAGGCCCAGTTGTATTTAGAGTCAATTATGAAATTATTGAGGCCTGAGCAACATTCATAAAAGTACTTCTGTAAATGGGAAGATCTGAGATCAATAGAAAAGCTTGAAAATTGCTTTAACAATCTTATCAAGCTCATGTTTTGTTAAAATAATTTTAGATGAATAGAATGTAGCAGTTTGAAAATAAGAGCCATCTAAACGATGTAAATTTCTTTTCCAGCATGATCAAACATTACTTCAACTCTAAATGGCATAATTTTTATATGTGTTATAAAAAAAATAGGGAAGGAAGGCTTTGAGGAAATAAAATAGGATGATGGTTATAGTGATTTTTAATTAGATAGAAAAGGATTGTGATAGTACCATACCACAATTAATGTTCCCTTCCGATTGTAAGAGTAGTGCTTGGAAACATTTTGCCTAGCATGTCACAGATGGAACTGAAGGATCTCTATCCCATAGCTATCTTGTATAATGTTACTTGCATTACTATCTACTGCAATCTACCACCTCTGAGGTACATGTGGTGCACTGGGCCACATAAAAAACATCATATGAAATTATGCGTGTAGAGACAATGGATGAATTTCAAAGGTAGAAAGCTGTGGGGTGTTTTGTAAATTTGTCGAAGCTATGTTTTCTTCCTTAGGCATTTCATTTTACCAACAAAGTACCTCTTTATGGCAAATTCATAATGTGATATGGCAACATGCTTCTAAAGAGTGAAGATGAACAAATGCATCACATTGTTTCACTGCCTGGCAGGGGCTCTTTGCTGATTATTGGGCAACTCCCTTATCAGGGTATATAGGCCTTGCCTCTTCTTGTGGTGGGTCCTCTTCATGTCAAGATGTCTCCTACATGAGCAGGGGTTGAACTAAAACACCTCCAAGGTCCCTTCAATTCTTGTTAGTCTGTTATTATCCTTGCTGTAGGACAGGGATGCCAAACTCGAGGTACTTAGGTCTGGCCTGTGGGGCCGCCCTGGAAACAGCAAAAGGGCTGGCCCATGGTGCCTCTTCTAGCAAAAACAGATGGCCACCCGTGGCCGAAAACAGAGCTCAGAGCCAGTTTTCACTGGCAGAGCACTTGGGCCACCACAGGCACCCCTGACATGAGTGATGTCAAGCTGACTACACCCCTGGCCACCCTGCCCCCAAGCTCCCCCAAGGTCAAACACAACCCTGTTGCAGCCCTCAATGAAATAGAGTTTGACACCCATGCTGTAGTATCTGTAATAAAGTGTCTCAGTAAGGCATAACCCAAGTGATCTATGTAGTTCTAATTCTATTCTATGCTATGCTAGGGCATAATGAGCATGTTTTATGGCTGAGTATACTGTGTGAACCTATTCATGATGATAAACCATTGTTTATATTAAAAGAATAAGGCTAGCTTTCTTTTTACTGACTGATCCCTGCAGCCTTTTGCTCCATGGAGGCTGCTAAAGGTCTAGTACTTTGCAAAGTGATTTTGACTTCCTGCAGTTTATCATATAATCTGAACCTAGAGTAACTCTAATTCAGTTTACCTACCATCAATGAGGGTCAAATCAATTTCCATCAACCGTTTATGCAGCTGCTTTTTTTCAGCTACTTCCATTACAGTGTAAGACATGAGTGTTGTGTTAAAATAGGGCTTCATTTAAAATTCAAAATATCCAGGACAAGCAGGAAGGAAAAAGGAAGGGAAATCCAAGACAGCAACTGTACTAATTCTAATTATTTCAACCACTGAATTAAGAAGTCTGTGTGGCCATTTTGAGTACCACCTCTCCAAAACACCAAGACTTTTGTTATATAAATATTTTTCTGTTAAAGGACAGCTTTTGTAAGTAATGCCATATCACAATAGATCCAATCATTTGACACCTTAAAATTAAAAATGCCTTCTCTCTTTTAGAATTTAAGATTGTAATTTAAGATTTTGCCAATTGAAGAAATAGCAAATGTTCTTGTGAAAATGCTTTATGGGAACTGCAATGTTGAAAATATATGTGGGAGTCAACTTGTCTGCAAAACTTTCTTTCAAGTTCAGGGCCATTTACTTTTTATTATTTTTTAAAAGCACCTAAACTAAATATCTTATGGATTCTTTTCTAGTCATCTTTTGTACTTGCAGAAGAAAAAGTTCTTTACCTTGACTTGCCACAGCTTAAAATAGTAAAACAGGTTTTTAACATGGCTTCTTCCAGGCAGGAAAGAAACCAATGTTATTGACATAGCACCCTTTCACCAATATATTTGTTACATCTAATTGTCATGAAGGCCCAATTAAACCATTTTTATCCTATTGAACTGAAAGGGAACTGTTGAGCCCCAGATTGGTTTTTTTTTTCCCCTTTCTCTCTGCTGAAAATAATCAGTCACAAGAGTCTTAATTTCAACTAATTGTGCTCAACATGAGTATCTATTACAAAGTAATCATTCAATCTAGAGATCTGATCATTTAGCTTCTGACTGTGGCTAACAAGAATGGCAGGGAAGGGGGATTCATTTAAATGACAAGTGATACAAACTTATTTCAAGTTAATTATTCTTGGAAATCCACACTTCCCTGAATTCTGCAATGCAGTTCACTAATCAATATTATTTTAAAAGTTACAAAAAACTAGCACATTAGAAAAAAAAATCCTTCAAGGGTCCTCTCGCTGTCTTCCACTTGGTATAGGTTCTCTACTGTAAGCTCCTTGTATTAACATTAGATGTATATATATTGCTTCAGAAACCCAGAAGCAATTATTTGTTGTAGAGGCTCCTACATGCTGACCCTTTTGTTGAGCTAAATAGGTGGAAATGAAGAAGTTTATTCACACCACATATTCACTGAGCCTTCATTGTGTCTAAAAGCACTAAGCTCTTTGGCCGATCCCAGAATTATAGCACAATAGAGGTTTATAGCCTGCATTGTAGCTGTTTTTGAAACAGGGTGAAGATAGCAAAGTAGGAAGAAGACAAAAAGCCACACAAAGAGCTGAAATTGCCTGACGACACTGGTGAAATCAAAGCTATTGACACTGAAATAACAATATTTGCTTGGTGAATGGGTCAAAGTTTCAGACATACATCTTACACAGGCAGATGGAACAGTAATTGTGAGAGGAATTCAATCTGGAAGAAAACCTATTAACGGGTTAAAGGAAAACCACTAGTGTGTTTCTGAGAAGGCAAATGTTGGCTCTGTCTGTAATAGGATTGGAGACTCTGTTTTGACTATACTTTCCTTTAGTGGACACAATAGGTTAATGTGGCATACCTCCAATGACTTTATTGTTGATTAAAAACAATGAAATCATTGAAGATGTGCCCTATAGCAGGGGTCTCCAACCTTGGCAATTTTAAGACTTATGGACTTCAACTCCCAGAATTCCTCAGCCAGCCTACAGGGTACTGATTTCAACAACTAATTGGGGGGAGGTTCAAGCATTTGGCTGAGATCCACTCTGTATCTTCTGCAAAACGTTGATCTATACATATTGCTGAAGCAATCCATAATGAAATTATAATTTTTTCTTGTCCTACATTCAGTGTATATTCAGGTTACCCTTATATTATATTATTGAGAAATATTATTTAGTAAGATACAGCCAAACACAACACAACATCTGAGGAGAACATGTTCCTCCGTAACTTCAGAAAAGATTTAATGTTTAATGCCAGCTAGTTGCCTAGCTGGGGCAAATAATACTCTGTAAAGTGATGCCTTTAAGGAAACAGAAAAGAAAACAAGCAAAATAAAGAACGACTAATGTCCACAAGGAAGGCTTCCTTCCTACACAGCCTCCCCACCCCGCTTGTGTTTACCCTCTAGTTCGCCCCAAACCAGCTTCTGTGTTTTTATAAATGTGACACTTGTGCGTTCAGAGTTGAACAAAACCCTTTTGCTTTTGAATGATGAATTTAGTCCCAGTTGTGGTTGCCTTTTAAAATGTAAATATCCTGACAAAGGTGACTACTAAGATATTCTTATGATGAAATGATTAGCATTATCTGTCTTCCAGGAGATGAAATAAATGCTCTTCCCCTGCAGTCTGTGACAGAGGCAATGCGAATTCCTCTGAGGAAGCAGCTAGTTAGAAGAAGGTGATATGGAATGACTCCTGGCAGATGACACTCTCTGCCTGCTTTCTCTCTTTTCCCCTCATTTGAAATTCATGAAGATGAAGAGTGACTTTTGTTTCCCATCTCCCAGACGAGCCCCACTACTCTTGCCAAAAGCAAGCTAACACAAAGTAATTGTTTTTCATCTAAATTGCATGTCCAACCTGCTTAGTCTTCAAAGAACATTGACGATGCAGCTTTGATACCCAATAGCGGACTGACAGTGTAGAGGGCACACACACAGATGGTCATGATCAGCATTTTTAATCATCGCTTTATCTTTCTGGATATCTGCAAAACAATGGAAAAAGAGAGGGAAACCAAGCAGAAGAGGAGATGGAGGACGGGACTAGGAAAGGAAGTGGAAAGAAAGACCACTTTGTGTTCTCGTCGAGAAAGCTTTAAAAAAAAACAAGAAAATCGGCAGGTTACAAGGGAGGTTCCTAGAGATAGATAGATAGATAGATAGATAGATAGATAGATAGATAGATAGATAGATAGATAGATAGATAGATAGATAGATAGATTTAATCTGTTCTATTCCTGCAGAATAAAAAAGTATTACAAATGAACAAAAAGATAAGCCAAAAAGACAAAGAAATGCTACTCTCCCACTTTTGTAGAATCATTGTTTCCTTAAGTGAAAACAATGAATTAAGCATAGCTTTGCATAATAATGCATTTCCATATTATATATGGTGTGATACCCAATCCTAAAATCCAGTCAGCTGTTCAGATGACCCCAGTGGCCTTTCCCATTAGTTAACTGTCCAAAGGATAAGTGAGTTTTAAAATTTACAATTTGAACCGACATTTGTATCTACATAAAAATTGTTTTATTCCTCTACTATGGATCTCCATGCGTCTATTACTAGAAGCAATCCAATTTCATATCATGTACACAGCATGTCATATAAGCCCTAAAGAAGGCTGCATGAAGTGAATAAAATAAGTAAAAGCTTGTTATCTGAATTCAGTCTCAGAAGGGGAAAAACACCTCAGGAAAAACATGTGGCTTTCATTATTGATCAATGTACTGCATCGTGTAATCTGGAGCTAAAACAAAAAACAAGTTCCAGTTTACTATTTTTGTTCCAGTTAATTTAATTCTTTTTACCCAGTTTAAGCTATTGTTTTCTGCTCCCATTCAAAAAGCTATGTAAAGGAGGGAAGGAAAAGATGAAAGTGGCCTGGATGTTTTTGCCTGGCAGAGACATCAAATACAAAGATGGAATCCTTGTGTTATCCCTGCTGTTTACTGTAATCGCTTAACAGCATTAGTGAAGCACTACAGGATCTAATTCAACACAGAGCAAATATACTTCAGCCTTGCCATAAAATGCAACAAGAAAACAGGTCTCCTAGCTGTGGATCTTGGCCCTTTCCAAAAATAAAGCAGTTGTGTGCTATTCTATGACATAATTCTATTCTGTGACATAATTAAAATATCCAATACACAAATATGCACCCATGCTTGGGGACACGCACACACACACACACACACACACACCCACACACACACAAGCATAAGAAGAGTCTAGACAGTTCCTTATCTAAAATGATATAGGTTCTCCTGCTTGAACAGGGGCTGGACTAGAAGACCTCCAAGGTCCCTTCTATTCTATTCTATTCTATTCTATTCTATTCTATTCTATTCTGGAAGTTCCTCTTCCATATCCATGAATACAAATGCAGATATTCAATCACAGAAGAAAAATTGTCACATTTCTCCCAGATTTTGCTCAGGAGAAGCAGGGAGAAATTGTAGGTATTATATATGTATTTTGAGCAATACTCAGAATGAGTTTAATGAGATCTCTTGAATTTATGATCTGCAAGAGTCAGACTGTGAAGACAAGGATAAGCAACTGTTTTTCTTTCTCAAATAGTAAAGGCCATAGAGTTACCCTTTTTAATATAATCTGGATATAGTCTGGCATGTGTAAAGAAAACCATATAATGTCTCATCTAGGGAAAGATAAATGGATTCACTCCCAGTTAATGTCCCTTTCGTTTCCCTTCAGTCACACATCCATTCATCTCGTTTTCATGGTGGCTGGCCAATAGAAAAGGGGAAAGCAGGAGGAAGACTTATATGAATCTTATACATTATGTGAGCAACAAGAAATCTTTCCCTTCAGGTTGTGACATAATTTCAAAGTCAACCTCCCTCTGTACGGAACAAAAGTTTGTAGGTAGGTCTTTTGACATCAGTTTGGTTTGTGTACATGAGCTTCAGTGAAATTTTCTCACAGTTCTGTTCACTTGAAAAAGAAAGTCTGAATATCAGAATGTTGTATATGCTTCTTTTTTGTTATCACCAAAAACTGGCACAGCTATTTCTTTGGAAAGATTAGAATCACGGTTAACTGACCAGAGTGCACTGCAGTACCCAGGGATATTTTAAATTTTCAAGAAAATGCAGCAAATACTCAACATCTGTCAGACACTGTGCTAACTACTAGCTTAGTACTGCTATGTTTCAAAAATTTAAACTATCCCATGGCACCCCTGTGAGTTCACTGTTTCTGTTTTGTGGTTCCCAAACTGTATGCCCTAGAGTGCTGCGAAACATTACTGAGACACTAAGGCTGCTGGGAACTGAGAAAGTTTGGGAACCTCTGACATAAAGCATTACTCATGGTTCATTTTAAGCAGTGTAGAAATAATCCCAAAAAGTGTGCAGCAGACTCTGAGAACTAGATCTATCCAAAGTCTCAAATGTGTCTCATCTAGTATGCATGGTGCTTTGATGGTTGCACATGATTATGCTACACAATTCTTGGGTTCTACTCTGTTCTGAAAGTAGAAAGTTCTAAGCTTCAACAGAAAGAGCAGGATGGCTTCAAATAAAATATGACCTGAGCACATTTTGAAATAAAACACACATTGCATCTAATGTGGCCATTAAGTATACATTACTTGCCATTGCTTGATAAACTTTGATTCAACTTTCCTGACTTAAACTTGTTAAGTTAAATATGCATATTACCCAATTAAATCACCCAAACTTGCACAATCTAGATGGCTTAAATTTTGTCTTCTTTGCTCTAACCATAAACATCGTTGAGAGCCAAGATCACTTTTTTATTCCAAACATGATGAATATTTGCAGTGCAAACAATCCATAAGATTATTAACATGTTTGTTTTTTATACATCTCTAGGTAAGGCTTCTGTTCAAAGGACCAGTTGATCTTGAAGAAATCGAGCCTAATTTCTTGTTTTCCAAGGTGTCTCTGGGTTCAACTTGCTCTCCACTCCTATTTAGATGGGACCATTGGGTGCGATCATCCATTGAGTTGTTTTTAGATGTCTACAGTATGCTGGTGATACACAGTTGTACATCTAACCCTCTCCCCTTCAAGCTGTGCCTTCAAAGGTCTGTCTCTGTGTCTGTAGGTATCTGGATGAAGGAGAAGAGGCTCAGCCTATAACCTCATAAGATCAAGTGGTTGTGAATGTGGGCTCCATTTGGCTCCAGAGACTATCCATCTTTAGTTCCAGATAGGATTGCACTACCAAAACAGACCGTGTGTAATTTGAGGATCCTCCTAGACTTACAATTCATGAGCAAACAACGGGACAGCTATAGCTTGTTGTGCATTACTTGTGACTGCTTTGGTATCAAGATTCATGGACATTCATGCCATAGTCAGCTCACAACTGGATTGCTGCAGTGTAGTCTACATTGAGCTGTTCTTAATGTCTACTCAAAAGTTGCAGTTGGTACAAAAAGCAGTGCCATAGATGCTATAAATATAGGCATGCCTTTTAATGCCCACAGAGTACGTCTACTCTATCAGCAATATTGCTTGCCAATAAACTTCTGGTTGCAATTCAAGATACTGGTTCTGATTTATAAAGTTCTCCATTAATGCAAGGTCAAATTACTTGCAAGACTATTTCTCTATGATTGTTTCTGCTAGTTCGAAGGGATTGGCATGCTCCACTGGTGCCATCACTTAGGCAATGTTTTATGGTGAACACCAGGAGGTGCAACCTTCCAAGGCCTGGTTCTTTCCACAATGTCAGATCTCTTCGATCTGTTTTTTCCTGAATGTTGTGCATCTGTGTTTTATTAATGGTCTTCTATATTGTTTTGTATGGATTTCTTGTTATTTATTGGTAATGGATGCCACCCTGAGTCATGTGTCAGCTGTATAAATTGAATAAATAAACAAATGTAAAATCTAGGCAGTACGCAGAGAGATTTATTGTGTAAGACTTATACATAAATTGTGGAACACATTTGATTCAGATGTTTAAATTCACCCAGTGATCATGATCTTGTTCCTTAATGCACAAAAATGTACAAAAAATATCCACTACTTAGCACATTTTCTATAAGTCCCAACACTAATGTTCCTGAAAACCTTTTCTTGAGGTTTGCCAGATGCCCTGATTGCAAGTGACCTTATTTTTTGTTTTTATATTATGTCATTTTAAAGCATGTACAATAACTTTTTTAATGAAATATATATTTGTATTGTCTGTATATAGTATTTTTATTCTTTATAAATACTAAAGAAAACACCTATCCATTCTGATTGCATGACTGGTAAGCAAAGGTTTATTTCTTTGAGAAAGGAAGGGATCAATCAAAACAAGTCTGAAAGATATAAGGTCAAAATAAAGTGTGAAAGCTTTGGAAAACAGCACTCATCAAAGATGGAAATGTAGCATTAGAAAAGCTGAAGTTATCCCATAAAGGCTCTTTCAAATCTCCCATTCTCCCCTTATAGACATTTTGTATAAGAAAGAAAATGATTTTGATGTACCGTTTTGATGATTAGAAAGAAGTTCCGGTCTTGACTACTGCAAAACGCTCTACATGGGGCTGCCCTTGAAGAGCATCCGGAGGCTGCAGTTGGTGCAAAATGCAGCAGCCCACACAGTTTTGTGCAGACCCTGGTGTGCACATGTATCTCCTGTGGAAGCTGCATTGGCTGCCGATTTGCTTCTGGGTGCAATTCAAGGTACTGGTTGTCACCTTTAAAGCATGGCTTGGGATCAGGTTATCTAAAGGACCGTCTCTTGCTGGTCACATCTACTTAACCCATCAGAATGGGGAGGCAGGGAATGTTGGGGTCCCATCCCTGAGGGAGATACACCTGATGGGACCCAGAAGAAGGGCCTTCTCCATGGTGGCTTCCTCTCTCTGGAAGACCATTCCCCCAGAGATTAGTATACCCCCACTCTAGCACTCTTCCGGAAGGCACTAAAGACCTGGTTTTGTCAGCAGGCCTGGGGAACCCAGAGTGGGATGGAACCAACCAAATGGCTGGTGTAATCTGCTGTCATGGGGTGGTAGGTGAGTGGGTGATTTTATTATATTAATTTATTTGATTTTTTAGGAGTTTTTACGGTTTTAATGTGGGTTTATACTTTTGTAAGCCACCTTGAGTCACCATGGGTGAATAGGCAGCAATATAAATCCAATTAAAAAAATAATATAATAAATAATTAAGCATAAATAAAACAATAGGGTTATGTAAAGCAGGGATGTCCCATCTTAAATCCATCTTGCATCCAACCATTGATTGTTGGATGCAATGTAATATATACGACTCATGGGTACCTTCAGCATGTGTTGGCATTAACACTATTGGCAATGCATATTGAATAATGAAATGTTCAGAGATTTATATTTAGTTCATCACACATCAATGTTTGTAGCACATCAAGATAATAACAAAATCAAAAGATTACTTAAGAAGTTATACCAAGTATGTATTATAATTAATCTCATCTATCACATATCTAATGACTGATAATCCCTTTCCCTACTCAGATACCATTATTGATATACCTAATTGCTTTACTGACAATACCCCCATATGGTTGATCAATAAAGTATATTAAAATTAATAGAAAGAGCTATAAAAAAGAATATTTAATGAGCTGATCGTCATTCATCAAATGTAAAGTATCATAAAGAAAATATATTACATTTCTAATGTCTTAATTTATTTATCCGTGCACACAGATCACATAAACATAACAAAACACATTCATCAAAATTCTCAACTCAGCACAAATGCCAAAGAGAATGATTCAGTATTTAACCACGTAAGTCTCAAAGGTGCCTTTTTCAAACGGCAACTGTACTTCAGTCCCAATAGTTTTTCGGTCAGAACTGAAGAAGCTTCTTGGGTGAGAAGCTAAATATCTTCAAGGAAAAACAAAGACTAGCTGTTTTTTTTTTGGGGGGGGACACCTTTGGGACAACCATGATCTGGATGACTGAGAATCTCCATAGATGTTTAACCACCTTAGGTAGTCTGGAAAAGTGTTTAAATTAAAAATCCTCCATGGAATTCCACTTCTGATATGAATTTTTCAACTCCAACAATTAGACATGGCAAGATGTCACATAGACACACCCAAAGTCCCCCCCCCATCCAACAGTCTGTGATTTGGGGATAGGTGATCAATGTAATACATTGGACATTTGTTACTACATGTTCTAATGGGGCAATATTGGAGAATATTGGATTTAGGAATCAGCAGGTATTAGAGAGTCCTTTGCAATTTGTTGTCAAACACATGATCTGACCATGTCTGATTTTCATTCAGTCCTAATTTTATACATGACGTACAGTTGCCTTCAGAGCATCAATTAATTTTATGCTTTCATCATCTGTAACCATCTTGTCTTTTAAATTGTGTTTATTCATTTTATCTTTTCCCCATATTTTTGCAATACTTTATTATGTTTTATAAACTTTTATTTATTGCTGCTTGTGTTCTGGAAGTCCTTTATCTTTCCAAGTAGTATTTCTCTCCTCCTAATTTTGGTGAATGCATATGGGATGGTGTGGGTATCAGTAGATTAGGCAATATTACTGAAGAGATTGGGGATTTCTCCATTAAATTTGGCAGACAATTACTGGAAATTTTGCAGAAATTATCTGAGTAAGTGATTGCTATAATAATAAGTAGAAAAATGTAATGTAGAACTGGTTGGATCAATCCCAATGGAATCTGGCATACGTCATGCTGTCATATTGATCTAGTACTGCTGTAAATTTTATAACATTATGGCGAAAGCAAGAAATATACAGCATCTCAAAAACCATAAGAATAATATCATATATTTTGATAACCTATGCATTGATTGATATGAAATGTGTCTGTATACATTTCCATGTAATGCTCTAACTTTTATACATTTCATTTCATTCCGAGAATGGATGGATGGATGTGTGCATATGTGGATAGATGTGTGTTTATATAGATATGTGGATAGATGTGTGGATATGTGGATAGATGTGTGGATATGTGGATAGATATGTGGATAGATGTGTGTGCATATGAAAGAAAGAGATGATAGATGATAGAAGAGATAGAAAGAGAGAGAGATGGGGGAGAGAGAGAGAAAAAGAGAGATGATAGATAGATAGATAGATAGATAGATAGATAGATAGATAGATAGATAGATAGATAGATACAGGGCTTTTTTT
>JAOYMU010000192.1:81294060-81307657 GCA_025802295.1 Psammodynastes pulverulentus | reverse complement strand
TAAATAAATAAATAAATAAATAAATAAATAAATAAATAAATAAATAAATAAATAAATAAATAAATAAATAAATAGTATCTTTAGGTTTGATTGTACTATATTTCTATTTGTTAATAATATTTCTATAAGTAGATCTGAGGTGATCAGAGAATAAGCTACGCATAAGTATGGCAAATGTATTAATAAGTATATCAATTACTATATTAATCCATTGGTATCTAATTACATGAAGGGTGGAAATTTATGATATAAAACCATCTAACCCTAGAGGCACTTGTATTCTTTGGACTGGGGTTTGTTTGTTTTTTGGCTAATAATAACTTCTTTGAACTCAAACAAAGGTTGGTTAACATAGAAAGTGTATATAGAAGACTTACAGTAAGCCTGTGAGGACTAAGTAGCATATACTTCAATTTTAAAAAATATGCATGGTGCCTCTCAAGATACAGTGAAAAGATCCAGGGTCAACCCTATAGATCCATTTTTCATAACCATAAGCATTTGGCATATAAAAGACTGACCTCACAGAGCTTATTCAAAATAGGGCATTGTAGACATGCAGTTGTACTTATTTTGTTTTAAGTATAGGCAGGCAGGCAGACAGACACAGTACTCACAAGCAAATAACAGCAGAATGTAATTGAAGTGCCTAGCAGAGAACGTTTGCCTGAAAAATGCCAATTACAGTCCAAAAAGCAACAATGTAGTCCAAATACACTTCAAGTCACAGAAAACCAAATCAGATAAACATTTCACCCAAAAGTCACAAAGTAGAATTCCAAATGGTTGTTTCCAAGAAAAACTGCAAACAAAGCAGCTATCTAAACCTTTTCTGCAGACAGCTAGCTGCAATTAATCACCCTTTGCCTAGTGAGGATTCTCAATAAAGAGCATTGCTTCGCTTGCCTCTGTATGCACCTAGGCTTGAGGCTTAGGGGTTGTGCCTCATCATCTGACAGCCATGGAGGAACAAGAGATGCCTGGGGCAGATCAGTCTCAGCTGAATCTTGTCTTGTTGATTCTTGAGGCTGACAATCCTGAAGCCCAGGCTCAGCTGAAACAACATCATCAGATTCAAGGTCAGAGACAGATTCTGAACCATGACTCATAAGAGTACTAACCAAAAATTCTTTTATAGGATGTACCAAATGTATAAATTATGATCCTGATTCCATTTTATATCATTGGCTGTGAGATCAGGGTTTGGGTAGGCAGAAAGCAACATCACTATGTCAGAAAGATGATAACTTCCTTCTCTGGGACTACAAGAAAAAGCTTTCAATAAGCAGGGATTAAAACTTGTGATTGTATATAAAATATTTCTGAACCATGTCTGTTAAAAACTACAGGATACAAATAGTATCTGGAAAGACTCCAGACTTGCCTTCTGAAAATTATTCTATGCAGAGACTAAATAAGATTATGATTTTTTATGGAGAGATTTTCTAAATTGCTACTACATTTTTTTATAGACCAAATGGGCTGTGTGGCAGTTAGTAAGACATATAATAAGCAATTCAGTCAGGAGTTTCAGAATAATGTAAATGTTGCACATTTCATTCACTAATCTAGAAATAAAACTCTTTTTCATTGATAACAGATAACTTGAACTAAATAACATGAATCTGCTGAAGGCAGTTCGTTTTGTCCCAACTGGGAACAGAATATTCTGTTTTCCTTTCAAATTCTTATTGATATGTCCATAGCACATTCAATAATATTGTTTTTTTTATATTTTCCCCTTTTATTTACTTCAAGTCCTGTTTGGTACACCAAAGGTTTCAGATTTTTATTTTTATTTTTTTTCCTTAGAACCATGTTGTCCCCATCCTGGAAGTTGGAGTTGATGCAAGATAGTACCTGCACAAGGAAAGAAAAAAAGATAAATTTTGAGCAGATTTCATCCCAAGAATTATTTTTCAGCAGTAGAAAATAAAGTGAACCTTGCTACAAAGCCTTTCAAGTGCAAATATATTCCCAATTGTTCCAGGCCTATTTGGGCTTCAGCAGTATAATTTAGGAGAGGAGAAGTGTTTTATTATTACATTATTATCAAAAAGAAAGTTTTGCTGATATTCTACAAATCACTTTGACAATTATTGATAAAATTTGAACTATTTTCTATTTCTGCTGTTATAGATTTTTTAATTGGTAACTACGATCATGTTGTTTTGTAGTTGTTATTTGGTTCTCTACAGATGCCATAGTGTATTACACTTTTTAAGAAAATCAATCCTTCAAGTTATTGTATTCAAGTGTCTCCCAGAAGAACTTACAGTAAATTGATATTATTTTTTAATATACTTCATCTTTTACAGAAACTTCTCAATTCTATTATTACTGCTACCATATAAATTCATGATAGTAGCCAGTCATGAAGGGGAAACAGTGCTTAGCAGAAGACTGGGTAACTTTTCTATATCCTAGTGCAGCGATGGTGAACCCTTTTGGCACTAAGTGCCCAAATGGGAATGTGTGTGTATGCGCGTGAATGTGCACGTGCCCGAGCATCGGAAAACCGAAGACCAGCTGGCTGGTGCGCACATGCCTGTTTGGCCATTTTGGGAGGCATTTTGGGGCTGTTTCCAGGCTTCATTTTTGGCCATTTTGGGGACCATATTTTGGGCCGGTATTGGCCATTTTTTGGATCATTTTTGGGCCATTTATAGGCCATTTTTTGCACTGAAAGCAGCCCAAAACAGTTTTCACTGAAAATGACCTGAAAAATGGCCTGAAAAAGGCCCGAAAATGGCCTGGTTTTTGACCATTTTTCAGGCCATTTTCCAGTGGTCCGGCACCCATGAAGACCAGCTGGTTGGCACAAATGTGCATGCCAAAAACCAGAAGAGCAGCTGGTGATGGTGTGTGTGGCCACTGAGAGGGCTCTGCATGCCACCTCTGGCACACATGCCATAGGTTCACCATCATGGGCCTAGCGATTTCCCTCAAAAATTATCCCTTTGCCATTCTTCTTGATTTCATTGGCAAACATATCATTGGCTGAAAGAAAGATAGCTTGAGAATGGAGAATGTACAGTACTTGGGTGTCAGTAATGTATACATGCAGAATATAAACTTCACTCTATTTAACAAAAAGTATGGTGTGTTACAAACAGTGCTGTGGAGTCGAAGTCGGAGTCGGAGTCGAGGAGTTGGAGTCGGAGGAAATTTTGGGTACCTGGAGTCGGAGTCAGAGTCGGCAAATAATGCACCGACTCCGACTCTGACTCCTACTAAGCCTATAATTGCATTTCAAGTTTAATATAAACCATTTCTAGGTTTTACAGATTTTGATTTTTGTTCATATAGATAAGCTTTGTTTTTGTTCTAATGTGGTTTGTATTTTTGAACTGGTAAAGTTCCTGTTCCTGATGTTCCTGTTGGCTTCCCAGCCAGTAGTCCTGTGGTAATGACATGAATGTTGCCTTTCTTTCCTTCAAGGAATTTATAAAATACATTTGCATATTAATACAGAGGAGTCGGAGTCGGAAAATTGACTAAATTCAACAATTGCCACTTCTTGGATTGGTATTCTTCAAGCATGATAAAGTGTACATTACTACAAGTTATATAAACATTGTACAAAGAGGAAATATATGTGGTTAAACCTCGTGAAGCAAAACTTGAAGGTGAAGATTATTTATCGCATGAAGGGTAAAAGCAACAATGGTTTGATGGGGCCATTGCTTTTAAGTTTTATTTTATAGATGTAAATGAGAATAATCACCTTTCCACCATAGACAACAGAGCCACCTTGCTGTTTGGCTACTTCCACTGCATCAAGGAACATCTTAACTGCTTGCTTTGTATGAAGAGGACCGTATAAGGTATTTGCTGCAATTAAAAAAAAATGCTTAAGTGGAATCCAGATAAAATGTGTAAGAAATCCATTAGATTTATTTAAACAGCTCATGGCTACACCTGGAACGTCTTGAAACAACTTTGTTATATATTAATACATGATTATTCATGTATATCATTCATTAGTACATGGAGCATCAGGGTATGGTTATAAACAAAGGAAAGAATTATCTGAGGTGGCCTGAGCACAACACTAAAAGCTACTGTAAAGATAGTTAGATTTTAGCCAAGTATTATCAGTCTATTTCCATGAATAAAATGAAGCTCTTACCATCCCATGGATCTCCAATACGGACTTGAGCATATGCCTTCTTGAGTTTTTCCACCACTTCATCATGGATGCTTTCATGCAAAATCTAAGCAGAAAGTCATGAATATTAATGGCAATAAGAACACAACTTCAACATCCTGTGGAAAACTGTGGTATCTGCTGAAGATCTTCCAGATTTTACTAGAGTCTAACTTTTGAAAAACTATGACAAGTAACCTTTCTCCATTTTTATGTGCCTGAGTGTACTTAAGCATTTTATTTTCAATTTGATATTTGGCAACTCAGGATAGAATTGGAAGGACATTTGAAAAGAAGCAGGAAAAGTTACCACATTACTTTTACCTTTTCAGACTGGGGGTTCAATTTATTCAAATTTTGTCTTATTTTGTTCTAAACTGAAAATAGGATGGGAAGTAAAGAACAAATAGAGCACAATATCTCTATGGGAAAATATTATAGTATATTTGCTGGGGCCAAAAGAGTAGTATGCACAAATTTATAATTACTATCAAGATTATGCAGAAGATATGAATAGAATTGATATGTCAATATATCCATTGTCTGTCTATTTCTGTATGTATTATATACCTGTCTGCCTAACTATCTATATATCGGTCTATCCATCTAGATACCAAAATACACAAAGATATGAAGAATTATTTACCAGCCTCCTAGCAGTTGTGCACCTCTGGCCTGCTGTACCCACAGCTGCAAAGAGGGCAGATGGAATGACCAAGTTGAGATCTGCATCTTCAAATACTACAAGGAACAGAAGCAGAAAATGATGGACCAATGAGAAATATAAATATCAACTACAAGGAATTAAGCAACAATTACTGCTGAAAGAATATCTGTCAACAATTTTTATTCTGAATTAACCAAAACAAAACATCTGCCAAGGTCAGCATTATAGACTTTATCAAACAAACTTTGTTTTGATTCAAGGAAGTCTTCTAGATCCATACAAAGTTGGGAAGAATAACTCTTTTCTCCTTAGATGATGAGAAAAATACAACAAAATTTACAAAGCGAAAAGATCTTAAAATTAGCAGCAGCAGAATTTTTAAAATTCCATGCATAATTCCTATTGGCATTAGAACATTTAAAGTTGTCAGTACAGTTAACTACGGTACTAGTTTTACTTCCATTTATAGTAAGACCAGTATCTGAAAGTCTAAGCCCTTGGGTTCCCATAACTAATTCAGTCCAGGGCCTAAATTCAGGGTTTTTCCTTATCTACAGGGCCCATACAATCAGGATCAAGATTTTAAAAATTGCAAGCCAAAACACATTTAGTCACACCCCCATTTCATCCACGCTTCTGTTCCAGGGATTTCTGGCAGTCAAAAAAGGGATACTGTGATCACCACTGATTCAGCCAGCTTGTATGCGGACTTTCTCCTATAACTTTTTCCCTATAACACAGAAAAAAATATCTGACCCAAAATGCCAGCAAGACCATCTGGTGAAGCCAGCTTTAGCTTCATCCCATTTTATCCTTGCAAGGGAAGGGAAACAACAAACATCAAGCACACTTGGGGCAGCAGACAATCGCCGGGGAGGGGGGTTGAGGTGGGGGAGAAATGAGAACAATCAGCTTTGGGAAGGGGCTTTGCTCAAAAGTCCAGAAACTGGATGGAATCAACTTGGTGAGTCAGAATAGATTTGCAGGCCAGCAATTCCATGATTGCTAAGAAAAAGTAGCAGGTTTGGTGAAGTCATTAGAGGCATTAACTGTCTTCTGCTATATAAACCAAAGTGAAAATGAAAAAGAGAAAAACAGTAGCTGATGACTAGAAATAAACGGCACTTTCTGAATTATTATCTACCCACCTTATGCAGTGAGATTAGTAGATTATTGAACTGTGGACTGGAAGAAGGTAACCAAATAATGAAGCAGAAAAAAAAAGTAGAGTAAGAGTTGCCAGGAAAAAATAATATGCATATAATTAAAAAAGCATTCTAAGCACTCAAACTCAATCACCAAAACATTTTTTTTGCATTTTAGTTAACTATTCAAGTGGACCATTAAAATGCCTATATCTGGCCAATGTACAATATTAGTTTCTGTACATATTCAATGAGCCAAGGATTAATAAACACTACTACCAGATTTGAATGGAAATATTAATTACCAATAATTGCATTGTTTCCACCAAGCTCCAACAGGCATCGTCCTATTAAAATAAACAGTAAGTCATATTAATCTAACCATTAAACCAGCATTTATGATAGCCCATCTCCCATCATTTTTAAAAATGTGAATCAAAGAAATGAACATATTTAACAAAGATGTATCACAATTGTTTTATTTACATAGCCAAAAAATACACATTTTTGCTAGCCACTTATGAACAAATAGTGCATATTAGCATTTCATTTAGGTTTAGGGTTTATATTTTGCTCTAATTCTCAGCCATGGCAAAAATTAGTTTAAAAGATGGTTTTGAACATGGTTCTTGACGGGGGTCTTTGGTTCAGAAACTGAGAGAATATTGGCAAAAATGGTAAGTATGAAAAGGATTCATTCTTCATAAATATAGATAGACAGGTTGTTAGGTAGGTACATGGCTATCTGACCAAAACAGACGAAACAACAAAAAAGGAATGTTTTTCTATCATTTCTTTTTCATGCATTTTATATACAAACTCTGTTGAAAAATATTCTTTTGCAATTGTGACTATTTGTAGCATAGATTCTAAGCTGCTTATTTTACTAACAATCAGAATAATTAGATTAATGCCTGTGTAGAGAAGAATCGTAACTTGCACTCTTACAATATTCTTTCAGACACATTACATTAACCCAGTTTTGTGAAAACTCTTTTCTTTTTATTGTTCCGTTTGTTACATTAGTCAGGGTACTATATTTGCAACCTATTTTGTTATTTGAGCCTCAGTGCTAGCGTGTAACACACAAGAGTTGTAAAAGAGCAATATATGCTATTGCTGTGTGCCTTTGGGCATGTATAATCTCCCACGTACAAAGACAGAATTCTTTAAGATTCAATAAATCCACACTTTCTCACTATAGTGTATCCTAGTGTACCTTGGCAAGCACTCCTTGCTGGAAGCTACCTTCTTCTAATCCACTGAGTGAGTGACTTTAAAAATAACTCCTCTATTCTCCATTGAGAAAAGGAACAAGAGTTTCTAGACAGAAGGTAGTGGAAAACATGGCTGCCATATTTCACCAATGGTCAACATATGGCAGGAAATAGAAATGAGAGAGTTTGGGAGACAGGAAAAAATGTCATAATTCTTTCCCTTTCCATTAGGCACTTGGAGGAATACTATCTTTTCTTGGTAAGGAAACTCAAATCTCTCCAAGAATGTTGAATTCAATGGTTACAGAAACAATGACTTTGAACAATGCCACAATTTGTTAATACATCTGCAAACTAACTTGAAACTGGTCATTTCTCCTTCATGCATTCATATCCATTAAAAGAAACTATTTTTTTTTTTTTTGTATTACACTTACCAAATCTCTCCTGGACTGTCAGAGCTACCTGCTTGCCTACATTGGTGCTGCCAGTGAAGGACAGCAGATCAATTCGCTCATCTTTTGCCATTGCTGTGCTACACAAGACAATACAGGAATAGTGTCAGATAGTCTGTAGTTGAACAAGTAGAGCTAGAAAGCGGTTGTTAATTACCATTAAAATCTATTGCGATAATAATAACAGAATATCTAGCAGATGCTCTATTACACTCTTCATATCATTTTGTTCCTTGAACATAAGTGAAAAGTCTTTCAAAAATGTTTGTATTTATACAGCATGAATGGAATGGCAAATACTTTAGTGTTCTGCTCTATATGGATCCAAATGTATGGTATGCATGGGAAGAAGGATCTACGTTTGGTAAATAGAGTGAAGAGATAACTATGGAAAGAAAAAAATAGAACTCGTTCTTCCCACTCTACAAAGCCTTTTAGGTAAGGTGTGCAATATTTTGGGTTCAATTAAAAAAATATTGTAGTGCTCTGGACTATACATTTTCCAGGTTCCCACCTTTAATTTCATATTTGTTATTAAAATGTTCACACTGTACTAGCCAGATTTTATAACTGATTTTTAAGAATAACACAATAAAAAGGCTTAAACCGTATATGTCTATGTACTATATTGATTCCTATACAGAGAAGACAGCATATATGGCACAAATCTGAACTACAAACTCATGTCTTTTTTATATCTCGGATGTACCTACTACCAATCTTATTTCTCTCTTCTATTTTGAATTCCCCCTTTCCATTCCCTCCAATAATAAAATTTATTCCAAATTGTATAATATTCTGACTCATCCTTATCTTTCATCTCTAAGAGTCAATCTGTCCATTTCTGTGCATATCAAGATTTTGTTTATCACTGCCTCCTCACTAGGGATTTCTCTTACCTTCTATTACTGGGCAAACACCATTCTAGCTGCCGTAATCACATGGATTATTAAATAAGTCTCTTCTTTGCTGTATTTCTTTGATATAATTCCCAATAAGAAAAATTCTGATTTGTAATCTAATTTTAATCCCATCATTTCTTCTAACCACATCCAAATTGTATACCAGAACTCCTGTGTACAAACTCATGTCTTAAATTCCTTCCTGTTGTCTCAAAATTTCCAAAAATGTTTCAACTTCAAGACAATGCCAATAAATTAATGGTCCACCAAAGTTGCAGAAAAGCAAACTATCCATTTTATCTATTATAAAATTGTATTGATGGAGAAACAGTTTGTCAATTCAGATTCAGATTCTTTTTCTTTTCAGTACAACTACATTTTCTAAGCATTGTATCAATGGCAGCACATTTAAACTGCAATTCTACGCCTGGGACTGCAGGATTACACTACCAATCCATGTCCACTGGAATCTTTATTGTCTTATATAAAACTTATTTAAGTTGCACTCTATACGACAATTCTCCTTTCTTAACTTTAGCCAACAATATGGAAGAAAGAGGGGGAAATAAAGAAAAAAAACATTACTGAGGATAGAATTCATTTGGATTAATTAATTTGCTACGGCTACTATACTGCCTCATAATTTTCAAGTCTCTGAGCAATTTCTATCAATAACAGGATTAAAAAGATAGACATACAATATAAGAGGACCTTCCACTAAATGTGCCACCCAGTAGGGTTGGTTAAAATTCATTGTCCCCAGCACTTCCTGAAGAGCTATGTCTTACAGTTTTGCAGTTTATTTATTTAGAGAATTTATATGACCACCCACTAACTTTCATTGACACTAGGACAGGGGTGTCAAACTAGCAGCCCGCGGGCTAGATGTATAATGCACAGGCCACACCCCACCTCAGCTCACAAAGGGAAAAAACATTGCAAAACGTCACATGATGGCAATGTGACACCGCGAGTTTGACACCTGTGCTCTAGGAGGCTTACAGACAATTGAGTAATTGCTCAATAAGGACAACGGACAAAGGAACAGTTGCTCAATAGGGAAATGGCAATCTGGATATTTGGGGACCAAGTATTCCACAGAAGGAATCTGTAGCCATCCCCTTTTTGGTGGTAAATACATTTGTGAGATTTCAGATACCATGAGGAAAACACTAAGAATCCAAAGGACCGTGGATCACTATATCAAGAACTGCAGGATTATACACCCTTAGAAACAAACCAAAAATAACATGATTTTGGAAATATTGGAAATTGTCTAAAATCTACGTAATATTCAAAATGTTGTACCTACCCAATATCTGCTCCACCACATGCTAGAGAGCAAATAGCACCAGGCAGCTTGTTATTCTCTAGGACTTGTGCAATTATTCTGGTAATCAAATAAGACATTCATTAATGATACAATATTTCCAGTGGGGAAAATAAAATAAGTTTGGATAGATATTTAATAATCACTTTTGACAATTTCATCTTGCAAGCGTATCTAGATGTTATTGAAAGAGAAAAGTGCTGCTTCCTTAAGCCATCCATCAACATAGCGGCCTGTCGTCCTTCTCTACCCCAATCTCCTGAGCTCTAGAGATCTTCAAAAGGTAAGTAAGCGATTTGGTGACTGAGGTGGGGGAGGAGCATGTGGAACCCAATGGGCTGGCAAAGCAAGCCCAGAGCCTGCAGCGACCCAGCAGAGAAGGATGGGGTGGGGGAATAAGCAGAAAGCACACCGCAGCATCTCTGCAGTCAGTCATAATGACAAATGACTTCTGGAGGTGGGTCGATGCTGTAGCAGTCTAAGCGTTGAAACCAAGTTGTAAGTAGCTTTGGCAGGGGAAGCTGTCATAATTTTGAGCAGTCACTAAGTGACCATTCATAAGTACTATCTCTACTTCCCACATCACCTCACTGTAGAGGTTTTAAGTCTGGAATGCCTTTACACATGCATGCATACCATTGGGTGTCCAGGCAGCCAACTCAGAAAAAGGGCAAAAAGGTGGAATATCAAACAACAAGCTTCTTGAAGCAGTGCTGAAGACAAAACAAAATTGAAGCTGCATGCAAGTCGCATCAATAAAGGAAAGAAACTCACTTCGTAACAGCCACACTGGTGAGGGATGTTGTTGGTGCACCTTTCCTTTAGAAGGAATTGGGGGGGGTGGGAGAGATAAACATTGTTAGACATAGGAATAATCTAAATTAAAATGAATAATATTATGGTATTTTAAAATGCATTGTTACATTTATTAAGCAATGAAAACTACAGAAGGATGAGATAACTATAAAAAGTTTTTTTTTCTAAAAACCAAATCTACTGAAATCATAAAGAGATTTCTATATGTCCTTATCCAAGTTTCCAATTCTAAGAATGCATCACAGAAACCTGCAATTGAGAGTTGTGCTAAAGGTTTTGACAGAAAAGCAGTTTCGGAAAAATTAACACATCATAATCTAATCTGAGTAATAGCAAAAGAAAAATTAATCACGTGATTACCCTTTATCTCGTGCAATCTACTAAAGAGTTCCTCCAGACTCCACCTGTTATTGTTCTTATTTTTAGAATTCTTTTCATATGAATAAGGCTATTTTAGCAACTTATTTGTCCATTAGTTTCTAAAATTGATTAGCTACTCCCGTGCAGGAATTGTCAGGTTGACATATTTATGATTGCATTTAAACTATCATAGTTCACAGCTTGGTAGCAGTGTAAATTAGGATGGCCTTGTGCATTCACCAACCTTACATAAAGTGTGAGGATGGTTTGCTTGCTCTATTAACAATTACCTAAACCGCAGTACCTCATGTATAGCAGGCATGGAAAGCTATTTTTAAACCTGAGCTGCCAGAAATCTTGGGAAGTGCCTGATGATCAAGACTCATCCAGAGACAAGATGGGTGATTCGTAGCATGCCAGTTATCTTGGCAGCAGACAACAAGAGCTACACTATGCCAGCGTGAAAGGATGACAGGTTCCTTACCATGTTATATAGAGAAACAAAGAAACAACAGGCCATGTTTACTGTAGTATTAACTCAGTAAAGCGAAGGATCCCTTTTAAAGAAATGCTAATATATATTAATATCTAATATGTTAACTAGAATATGAATGCTCTAAATGAGATAAAAATATGAACTAATTTCCTGAAGACACACAATTGCTTTGTACAACTAGCAGCTGCATTAACCTATGTTTTTGTACAATTTACAAATGGCACATAACCACTGGCTATATATACAGATGGTCCTTGACTTACTAATTGGTTTTAACTACTGTTGGAAGTTACGATGAATTGTAAATAGTGCTTTATGGTTCATCTTAAACCAATCATCAGACATCATAAAATGGTGCCCCCCCCCATCATGTGATATGATGTTTAGCATCCTATAAGTTTGCACTTATGACTTGATTGCCAAGTGCCCCACAATCAAGCAATCAACATTTTCAACCTTCTCTGCTGACTTCCCCAGAAAGTCAATAGGGAAGCTGTCAGGGAAGGTTGCAAGCTGCTGCTGCCGCCTACCAAAGGATTTCCCTTCCCTGGAAATCTTTCACTGGGCTGCAAAAATGAGGCTTGGTCTTCTGAAGCCCCTGCTTCATTTTTCCAGCCAAGCTCAGGAATTGCCTTCTGTGCACAGAGAGAAGAGGAATTCCTATGCAGGCCTGGAGAAACGAAGCAGGGACCGCAAAGATTCGAATTTTGTTTTTCTAGCCAAATGCAGGAGTCCCTTCCGCATGGATGAGAGCTACTTGGGTGGATAGCATCTTCGTTCCATCTGCTTAACAACCAGCACTTAGGGACTACAACTGGGAGATCTGGGATTGAAGTTGTTGAGCAAAGCAGTCAGAGGGGTGGCTCACTTAACAATCGCCTTACTCAGTGACCAAGATTCCAGTCCCAATTGTAGTTGTAAACAGAGGATTTCCTATAAAGCATCAATTTGGCAATGCAGTACTTTGCTTCAAAGAAGCAAACTGGCATCCTAAATATATTTCTGTACTCTTGACTACCTCTGAATTGTGGGGTACAGGCAATAATATGTTCACTTGCTGAATAGTCTCGAGATGAGAGAACCTGCCTTATCCAGAATAGTGCAAACATACTTGAAGTAAAACTGAGCTTTGAATGTGAATTCAAAATCTATATATATATATATATACATTGCCATTCAGCTGTGTAGGATAATTGTACTTTTTTGTGATGCTTAAATATTATTTGAGAGAATTAATCCCATTTTGAGCCCAAATTATCTCCTCTGCCACCAATAAATCTTTCCAGCTCTTTTTAAATTGAGACTTTTCTACAGCACCCATTTGTCAATAAGAACAGGAATTGAATTTTAATTTCCTTCCCCATAGGAACCGCTTTTAGTGCTAAAGATCTAACCCAATTCCAGAGAAAAGTACTAAGTCTTACTCTTCATCGTGGAGAATTATTGCTTACTAAACTGGCTTTATATAATTTTGAATTTTTGTTCTTTTCATTGTATTCTTGTGCAAAAACATTTTTATAACATGTAAAGTATGGAGGCTGCCACCAAAAACACCCATCCTTAAACAGGGAAAAAATACCTTACCACAGGCAGACATTGCCACAGATAAGAGCAATTGCATTGTTCCAGCCATAAACCGCAACCGGAAAATTAAAGGCTGTGATGATGCCAACTAATCCCAAAGGGTTCCATTGTTCTATTAAGGCATGTCCAGGCCCTGAAAGCAAAAACAGCAGTTTCGTTTGACAAGCACAGGCTTTTCTTTCTTTTTTACTTATCTATCCCATTGCCCAAGGAGATTAGGCACACATATAAAAAGTATCCCCACTTATTGTTACAATAACTCTTCTACTGTTAGGTTGAGTTACTAAAATTGGCCCTAGATCAAGCAGTACTTTTATCTAAGTTAATAATCATAGAGAAATAACCCTAGGATAAACATTCCAAAGAAAGGCTCAATTCAATAGCCAGACCAACCCCATTTGAATTTAAAATACAGTTTTCAAACATGCCACTACATCTTTTTATGGCAGATCCATTCTGAAAGTTGAACTTTCTT
>JAOYMU010000192.1:81212329-81223873 GCA_025802295.1 Psammodynastes pulverulentus | reverse complement strand
CGGCCTGGCAAAACAAAAAGGTTTTTAACTTTTTGCGGAAGAGGGTGAGGTCAGCAGTTGTACGAATATCCGGGGGGGAGGTCATTCCACAGGGTGGGGCCCTTCTGATTTATTATTAATGTGTCCCTTTTAGCTATTATAACATCAACTTGTTTCATTTGTAAATTCTGTGTACTATCTTAGTCAATATTGTATCCAATTAATTTTAAATCCATGTCCAAAACAGTCTGATTCTCAATTGTATCCTTTTTGAGCTCATTTTATAATAACAATCTAAAGAAAGTTCTGAGTACATTGTTGTCAAACATCCTTGAATTCTTCTGAGTTAAAATATTTTCCTCTCTTTGTATTAATGGCTCTTCTTTAATCATAATCTTTAATTCTTTCGGATTGCTTCTAGTAACCAGTCTTCAAATCTATCCTGGCAATGTTTTTCTCTAATCCACAACATCTGCCCTAGGACAGATTTCTTACATTTTTCAATCAGAATACAGCTGGAAGGGACTTTTGAGGTCTTCTAGTCCAACCCCTGCTCAAGCAGGAGACCCTATACCATTTCAGAAAAGTGACTGTCCAGTCGCTTAAAAACCTCCAGTGATGAAGCACCCACAACTTCTGATGGTAATCTGTTAATTACTGGTTAAATGTTCTCACGATTAGGAAGTTTCTCCTTAATTCTAGGTTGCTTCTCTCTTTGATTAGTTTTCATCCATTGTTTCTTGTCCTGCCCCCTGGTGCTTTGAAAAATAAGTTGTGGCAACCTCTAAAATACTGGAATACTACTATCATGTCCCCCCGGTTCTTCTTTTCTCTAGACTAGCCAAACCCAAATCTTACAACCCTTCATATGTTTTAGACTCCAGGTCTTTCATTATCTTAGTTGCTCTTTTTTGCACTTTTTCCAAAGTCTCAACTTCTTTTTTGTAATAATATGGTGACCAAAACTGGATGCAGTATTCCAGATGTGGCCTTACTAAGGTTTTATAAAGCGGTACTAATACTTCATGTGGTTTTGATTCTGTGCCTCTATTTATACAACCAAGGATTGTTAATTTAATTTTAAGATTGTTCACTTTCATTCAGAAGCTTCATATATTTTAATAGAATTTTAAACAAACCACAGAAAACATTCTTACAATTCCTAATCTTATTGCCAGTCAATCCGGTCTGTTAGTACATTTAAAAACTTTCCAGAATCAGTATCCTAATCACCCTTTTGCTGCTTATTTCTAAATAAAAAATTCTTTTAAGTTCTTAAACTTACATGAAACTTCTTTAGCTGAATATTAAAAGAAACTCACCAAGGTAATAAAATGCATCCTTCTGAAGATTGTTAGAATCCAGAAAGCAATCCATATACAATGAAAGTAAGAAAGGAAATGGGTGAACTCATTGTCCCTTTTGAAGGCTCTGAACTGCAACTTGTGCTGACTCTCCCAGAGCTCTAAAACCACCTGAAGATTCTCTCCTTAATCCGGAGAGGAATTTGAGGAGTGGATTCATTCCTTCCTTCTTTCCACAGAGAAGGTCTCTTCTCAGGTCTCTTGCAGAGCCATCTTCAGTTCACCATTCTTCTTGTGGAAGTTGGAGGTCCCCCATTTTATTTGTTTACCAAATTCTGTGTGAGAAGCTAAAAGGACTCTTCACATGATAATGTATTTCATTCAGTGTTACTCTTGTTGAAACACTGGAAATCCTAGCGTGGCTAACATTTGTCTTCCCTGGATTGAATCATTAGTAGATAAAGAAATTACGTGTTTACTATGTTTAGCCCTAAAGTGTAGCAGTGCAGATTGTTCTTAAAGCAATAGAGACTTATTTTATATGATTGTGCTGGATTTTTTTAAAAACAAAGAAGCTGAAATGGTTGAATAACTGAAAATTCACTGAACTGGAATATTTTTTAAAACTATTAAACACCAGTTTTCTGCACTTTTCCAGTGAACTGTTAACACCCTGTTATTTTAGATCCTGTTATATCTGCTTATTAAATATTGAATTAATAAGTACAGTGAAAATATTGCTGTTTGAAAAAAAAATAGTAATCTGAATACTTTTGATGGTTGGAAGATCATTCACCAGCAAAATAGTACGTAAATTCTTTGTTGTCATCTTGCCAGCCTGAGAGGTTTCCTGTATTACGTAACTTAATTCTGTTACAGATCTTTTAAGAGTAAGAACTTGTTACTATATTTCTTGGCAAAGTAACTGGAATGCTTTCTCTATGCTTTTCTGTAGCTTGAAAACGCAAGACTCTCCTCCGAAATGTGTAGCTCAGCAGCTAATACCGTAAGAGAAGAACTTGCAGAAAGTCGCATGCGCATTGACAGCCTCTCTTCCCAATTGTCTGCTTTACAGAAAGAGGTAAGGAATTTATGGTTCTACTTCAATACTAGCAGGTCCTAACTAGATTGGATTTGTATTTCTTTCTGACAATTAAAAATGGAAGACAGTATATTTCAACTACTACTTTTCAGGACAAGGGATTATTTTGCTTTTATTGCAAATACCAATGAGGGAGTTTCTCGGTCTTCCTTCTGCTTTTAAGAGAAGAAAGAGGGGGACAAAATAGAACTGTGTCTGTCAGCAGTCAATCCTCCTTAAACATTTTGGGGTGAATATTAGACACATCTGAATTGTTCCATTGAATAGTGCTGATTCTTTTATAGTTTATTTTATTTTATTTCTTAATTTGTGCTTTAATGTCCTTTTTAAATTAATTCTACTTAATGTATTTTAATTCCAATGTCTTGCACAGTAGGTATGCTTATCAAAATGATTGCTTTGGCTTTCGACTGACTATTGGTTGTGTAAAAGTAGTACTATCAGAGAGGAAAGAGCAATGTTTTTAACAAATTATTTTTCTTCAAAAATATTTTTATTTGAGGAAAATAATATAAAATTTTGCTAGCAAAAAGTCGAATATTTTAAACTGCATCCTTTGTATAAATCACCGTGGTAAAATTATTTTAAAATGTGTACACATTTTAAAATGTAATGCAGCATACAATATATTAGATGATCTTTATAGGGAGAGATACTTAATTTGCTTTAGAGTAAAGAGCATTTAATCCTTATATTGTACTGTGTTATATTTAGTATTTACCCAAGATGCTAATGCATGGGAAAATAGCTGAATTCTGAATATTAAAAAGAATTGTTCTGCGAATGAGATTGTTTTGTAATCATTCAGTGATATACATGGCTTATTCTTGCCCCAAACAGGAAATATGTATGCTTATTTCCTTTTGTGTTAGATTGCTTAATAATCAGTAGAAATATATCTTTTGGGGGACAACTTAATTCCTTCATGCTAAATATTTTATGCACAAAACAGATGTAAAATTATTTCATGTATTTCGGTTTCGGTTTTTAAAAGCAGCTATCTATCTATCTATCTATCTATCTATCTATCTATCTATCTATCTATCTATCTATCTATCTATCTATCTTTTCATTCTCAGAAGTTAAGATTGTTGAGATTTTTGTTTTGTTTGTAATTTTTAGTCTAGAGGATGGCTAGAGAGGATGCAAGAACTGGAGGACATCCTGGCTAAAGAAAGGGATACCTTCCGCAGAACACTCTCTGACAAAGAGAGAGAGATGGCAGAGATACGAGATCAGATGCAACAGCAGTTGAATGATTATGAACAACTGCTAGATGTGAAATTGGCTCTGGATATGGAAATCAATGCCTATAGGAAGCTGTTGGAGGGTGAAGAAGAAAGGTAGTATAAAGATCTTTTAATTTTTGTATTCACTACACATTATCCACCCCTCAGAAGGTCAGGAGAGATCTTGATGACAAGATATATGTGTATGGTTTTAACAAATGGAGGGCAAAATGGAAAGATCTTCTTTGCCACATTTTCTCCTGGGATTGCTATGTGACCACTCTTACATTTGTTGGCTTAGCAATGTTATTATGATATGTGAAACAGTTAAAATCCAACTAAAACACTTTTTCTGTAAGGAAGTGTATAGTAGTACACAGCAGTATTGAAATAGCATTGATCTGGATACTTGTAAGTGTTCTAATCACCGGGGGAAATTGCTCTTGGTTAGGAATAGTTTTGCTAATGGGAAGTTACAGGTAGTCCTTGACTTAACCACAATGGAGCCCAAAATTTATGTTTGCCCCATTTTACAACTTTTCTTGCCACAGTTGTTAAGTGAATCAGTGCAGGCGTTAAATTAATAACATGGTAGTTAAATGAATCTGGTTTCTCCATTGACTTTGTTTGCCAGAAGGTTGCAAAAGGGGATCACATGACCCCAGGACACAGCACGGGTCATAAATATGAGTCAATTGTCAAGCATCCAAATATAAATCATGTCACCATGAGGATGCTGCAAAGGTCGTAAGTGTAAAAAATGGTCATAAGTCACATTTTTCGGAGTTGCTGTAACTGAACGGTCACTAAATGAACTGTTGTAAGTCAAGGATTGCCTGTGTTTGTTGCCACCAGTTAATAAAAAAATACTTAATGGTAGCTGGTGTAAGATCCAAAAACAAAGCCTTCTTGATGTGAGGACAAATTAGCTTGGATTTGCTGGATATCAGATCACTTCCCACATGCATGCACGCTTGTCAGTGTAATCAGTTCAAAGAAGATTAAAATGCAACTCGGGGAATGCGCATGATGGAAAGTGTGTTCTGGAAATTTTCCAGAGCCCTTCTGCTCAGGTTGTGGTTTGGCAGAACCGAAACCTAAAACCATTTTGGATATTCTGAGTTTTCATCTAAATGAACTCCAGAGGAGACTAATCGGGAAAACTGAACAAGGCTTTAGCAGCCTCTCCCTTCCTCTTAAATTCCTAAATGGCCTGCAGTTCACCAGTCGGCCAATCTTATCTATGTCCTCTTAGCCACCACACCTGCCAATGTGTTTGGATTTTTTTTTCATGCAACTGCCAAACCGCTGTTGCTTATGATGCTCATGTATGGGTATGAAAGTACTATACAATTCACAGACCTGTTTGGACACAGAAGAACTTGCATAGCTGTAAATATATCCCTTTCCATACTTTTCAGCCTACTTGTCATGAGCTAGCAGTGTTGAGATTTAGAAGAAGATTCATTACTCCTTTTTCTTTCCTAGTTCAGTTTCAGATTGCTTTGGTCATGTTTTGCATCTGTAACAAAATCCATGTGTGGCATTTTTCTCTCTCTACCACTCCTCATCTAAAATGTATGCTGCTGAATAAAGGACAATTTAATACATTATTCTTTGGCTAGCCTTTGTTTTAAAACCACTTAAAAGCTAGCCTCGGTTTATAATGTTGGTTATGCGGGAAGGGACAGAGACAATAATTGAACTGTTTGTACTTGAAAATGTAAGCCTGTATGTTAATTTAAATATAGATTAATTGACTTATTTTATTCATGAGTTGGGTTCACAAACCTTACCCTGAACTTACGCCAGCTCATAACACAAGATGGATGGAGACATGGTTGAAAAAACCCAAAAACTATTCATGAATTTCTTTCCTCAGGTTGAAACTTACTCCCAGCCCATCTTCTCGTGTAACTGTCTCTCGGGCATCATCAAGCCGTAGTGTTCGTACAACGAGGGGAAAGAGGAAGAGGATTGATGTAGAAGAATCGGAGGCCAGTAGTAGTGTTAGTATCTCTCACTCAGCTTCTGCCACTGGAAATATCTGTATTGAGGAGATAGATGTAGATGGGAAATTTATCCGCTTGAAGAACACTTCTGATCAGGTATGTTAATTATGTGCTAAGACATAGTATAATTGATTTGTTTTTGAGTATATAGGATATATAAACTCAGCCAGTGAAATGTTTTAAATCTGTTTGCTGAAAAGTTTTAGTTCTATAACCCCAGTGGTGACATATTTTATTAAACAATTCATTCTTCTCCAACCCGTGTGTGCCGAATTCTCTAATTCTCAGCAATTACCATGCTGGCTAGGGACTATTGGGAGTTGAAGTTTATATAATTTGAGGATGGATAAGGCTGACATAAGGTAGAGACGGGAACTTAAAGCCTTTTAGAAACTACAAATGTAGCATTATTTCATTGCCCATGCTAAGGAAACTGTTGGAAGATGAAGTTAAGGGGTGCCTGGAAGAGTTTAAACAGTTCTCTTAAAATTCAGTTGTATTGGATAGTGTTGCATGATTCAACTTTCTATGACTAAACTGCCAATCCAGAAAAAACTATTGTATTTATAGTTTGTTGATAGATAAAAATGATAGGGTATATGCAAAATATTTTGTATATAATTTTATTAGTCTGAATAGCTTAATGGGTAGAAATATATACTGTATGTACTCATGGCTATGTCAAGAATTTTAGGTTCCAAAATATACTCCAAAATTGGGTTTGATGTATCAGTAGACCAGAGTTGTAGACCAAGTTAGATTTATCTGCAGATAATGCATTTTTGTACTATGTTGGTTGAAATTTCAACGGTTGGCTTATCCGTATTTGTGTTGTAATTGCCTAATACAGATATTTTTTCCCTCTGATTTAATTTAGGATCAACCAATGGGAGGCTGGGAGATGATCAGAAAAATAGGAGATGTTTCTGTTAATTATAAGTATACCTCAAGATACGTGCTGAAGGCAGGCCAGACTGTCACAGTAAGTGAGATCAACTTTGTGGAACTCAAAATGTAGCTTGGTTATAAAATATAAATCTGGACAATAACCAGAGGGTCCAGGTGGAGTGAATAACTAATTAAAATATATGTAAATTAATCCTAATCAATATTATGAGTGTCATTTGGACTCTTCTTCCCTAAGAAAATGAAGTCTGCTATTTATTATAGGTCAATGCCTTTAAACTTATTATTTTGCATAGATTTCTAGCAATTTGTATTAAAAAACATGCAGTTTTGGTATATTTTGTCTTTTAACTTTTAGATGTAAATAGAGATGCAAAGTAATATATTAATTTTGTACGATCTATTTTATTTTTCTCAGATATGGGCTGCTAATGCTGGAGTAACAGCCAGTCCTCCTTCTGACCTCATCTGGAAGAACCAGAATTCCTGGGGCACTGGCAAAGATGTGAAAGTTGTTCTGAAAAACTCTCAGGGAGAGGTAACATAGATACATATGGCTCCATTACCTTGATACAATTTAATTTATTACTTTGCTAAAAAAGGATGTGACCGAACAAAGAAGTAAGGCTGAGATTTTCCTTTTAATATATAGCATACTTCTCCACGTGGGATTTATATATTCAAGCAGCAGTACATGCTAACAGTACATAATAATTTAAAAATATCCTGAAATAGTTGAGTGTTTGATAATAATCCAGCAATGGCTTTTATAGGAAGTTGCTCAGAGAAGCACCGTCTTCAAAACAACTTTACTTGAAGCTGAAGAGGGGGAAGAAGTAGAAGAAGAACCAGTTGAAGCTGTAGAAGAGGAAGATCTATTTCACCAGCAGGTATTCTATAATTTCAAATATCTAAAAAATTGTATCTTCTGAATAATGTAAGGGGTTTTGCAGAAAACCAGGATAGGAATACATTTAATTGTTTAACAAACCGACATAGAGATCTCACAAATGAAATAAAATTCAAAGAATCTATTGCAGACAGAGAACCAGATAATGTTTCTGACAGTTCTAGCTATAATGTGATATTAACGTTTGCTAGGGTTGCTGATTTTTGGCTGTTGGTAATCTAGAGGGTAAACAAGGAACTATTAACTATCCATTTGAAAGATCAGTAGGGGAAGAATGACCAATCAATCCATCCTCATTAGTAAAGCCACAAGTGAAGAAACATCACTAGGCTGATTGATAAGCACATGAAATACAGCCAGGCAAATAGATCTACATTAACCATCCTTAGCTCATGAGGTAGTAGAGAATGAACTGGGAAGCAGTGGTACATTTGTGCTTGTTTATGTTTGAAATGCTTTTCAGTTATTCAGGTTTTCCTCAGTGTACCTTTAGTCTTCTTTTTTAGGTTCCTAATTTGAAATGAAATGTCCCAGTTTTTCTCTAATTAGAGCAGTGTTTCCCAACTCTGGCAAGTTTAAGATGAGTGGATTTCAACTTCCAGAATACTCTAGGCAGCATGCTGCCTGGGAAATTCTGAGAGCTCAAGGACATATTTCTTAAAAGTTGCCGAGGTTAGGAAACATCGATCTAGATCAGGGATCCCCAACTCCTGGCTATGGCCTATTTGGAACCGGGTGGCGCGAGAGGCGGGCTGGCGTGCACCCACAGCTCCACTTGCACGAGAGGCTGATCACCGTTCAGACATGCTACTCCCACAGCCCACCCTAGCCAGGCCGGGCCTCTAAGCTGCAAAGATTGGGGATCACTGGTCTAGATCATAGCCTGCTCCACGATTTTAGTGTTTTAAGCACTGTTTACATAGGCCTGGCCTTAAGGTGCTAAATTATAATTATTAAAATAGTTTTGGGAGCCATAAGCAAATTCAAAACTGAGCTCCTTTAGATCCAAATCATTGTAAACAGCCATGGCACTAAGTGTAATATTTGTTTTGTGACCATCTTGTATTTTTTTAGGGGTGTGCACAACATAGAAAACGTATTTTGTTTTGAATTAAAAATAAAACACTTATGACCCAGAAGTTCACAAAACTTTTAATAAACTGGAATATTTTGTTTGTTCCAGGATTTGGCTGAAAAATGTTGGAGGGACTTTAAAGGACTAGTAGAAAAAAAAAAGAACTTATGCACCTCACCTATCTGCACATGAGCCATGAGCTGCATTGCCTCTCAGTCTTCTCAGTGTCTTTCCCTGTATTTGAATTCAAGTGGGGAAATCCACAAGTGGCAAGCATATAGTGTGCTGCAGCTGACACCCCCCCCTCCACCTCCAAATCTTCCCACCAATTTCTCTTCCATCCTTCTCTTAGCTATTGCACATTATGCCCATGCATTAAAGAACAGCATGTCCAATCATTTCCCCTTGACAGTATCTTCCTTTTCTTGTGTTTCCCTAGATATAATAAAGCGGCCTTGCTTGTTTTTCCCCGTCACCCCAACACTGTTATGCCTGGAACACTCCACATTTCAGGCCCATATCTGGACAAAGTGTGTGCTTTATTCTAGACAAAGGCACCCAAAACTTCCATCCATGGTGCAACTCCACGTTAAAAAAGTAGTTTTCTAGCAACAATGTAGAGTTTAGTCGTATTTGGGCTTTTGCATGTGAAAACTTGCTCAGGATTTTGAAGGAAGTGGTTGTCCATGTTTTTGATATTGTATACGCAACAATATTGTTTAACTATAGAGAGGAGAGATGCCCCTTACATAATAGTTGTGAAACAGAATTTATATTAGGACTGCTTCATGCAAATAATTTTAATATTCTTGAATGGTTCCATGTTTTGCTCCTAGGACAGAACATAAAACGCATTGGTAATAAAATTCAGATAATATGCTTATTATTTATACTATTATAATTTGTGAAAATAGGCAGATTATTCATTATATTGAATGTATATCAAACCTTACAGTCTTAACATTTTTTTTATATTTAAAATAGGGAGACCCACGAGGAGCCAACAGAAGCTGTGCAATCATGTAAATGCCAATCATCTAGTCCTCAGTTATGTTTATCCCTTCTGCAGAGGAGAACCTTCTTGGAAGCACAACATATTTTTGTATTTCCTTTTGTGAATTTTAAAGCTGTGTCTGGCCTTAATTTCCTTTCTCCCAGAGATGGAGGTTTTTGTATGTCAAATCATATATATAGCTTTTTGAAATGTGAAATATTGACACTGAACTATGTACTGTTTTTTCAAAAAAAACAACCCTCATTTTTACGGTGGTCCTTTTTTAATATCCTTGTTAAAAAAATAATTGTGTGGGGTTTGGTTGTTAGTCTAGCCATCTACTCTTTATCTTTTTACATTCTTACATGCTTTTTTGGAAGGGGAAGGAAAGTGCTTTCAACAAATTTTTGTATGGAAAACTTTTGTATTTTAGCAATCAAGCTACACAAATTTTACTCAAAATATTTGTAAAGAATATTGTTGTCTATTACATCATAAATAGGATGAAGGACTGTATACAACAATTTGACTAGTTTTACTTAGCAATTTAATCAGGAAATGGGCTTATGTTAATGTGTGATGTGTGTTTTTAAATTCTAGTGTAACTTGCATACTTTTTCATGTCATATTAACAAAATAAAAGCTATCTTAAGGCTTGCATGTTAATACTTTGGGGGGGTTTAAGTTTTAGTAAAAAGAAAATATAGAATCATCAATGTTTGTTAGTGAAGGAATCAATTGTTTAATAACTGGGTATCTTAAGTGAATTGGTGGTTTTAGTTTTTATAAAGTATTTGGCATCTTACTTGTACAACCCACAAGAAAATGTTTTTTCTTTGGCTGGATGGAAGGGTTTAATCAGGAGTAGTATTTATGGAAAGTTAAATAGGCTTACAAGAGAGAGAGAGTGATGCTTACAATGCAGATCAGTGAAAATGGCACCGCTCTGTCTTTCTCCAAGAGGGTAGAAAGATCTTATGACCAGGTATCCTTACATAAGGCAAGCTTGCAGCAGAGTAGGTAATGTCCTCCTCCGCAGGAAGCCTGTGAATTGTCACCCAAATTCTGACAAGTCCTTACTCAGCTCTTTTCCCATATTAATATTTAAAACTACATCTCGTGTTTAGATTTTTTTTAAAAAAAACTTAAACTTAAACTTTAAATTCTGTGATCATCAGTGCTTCAGGATTGCTATTGTACTATCAGAATTCTTTACAGATACAGGATCTCCTTCCTAGTTGTTGGAAATCCATTCTCCTTTATGCATAGGTTGGTCTTTCTCTGTTATGTAGGAGCCTCACTTTTTGTTGATGAATTATATTATAAAAAAGGGAGGCTTTTCTACTGTTATTATAGTATATTAAATTCTACTAATGGTTATTTTTCTCAGAAAGTTCATCAGAAATATGAACAAAATATAAAATATGGACAGTTGTAGATTGTGGTTTTTCTTGATGAGTAGAAAACAACCCTATGGAGAGGTTTGACAATCTTACATACTTGGTTGGGTTTTGAAACTAGGAAAATGATAGTGATTTCTCAATTTATTGACTGTAGCCAGGGGTGTCAAACTCAAATTCGTGGGCCGGATGTGTCACGCACTGGCCATGCCCACTCCCGGTTTAGCGAAGGGAAAAAGTCGCAATGCGTCTTGTGAGTTTGACGCCCGTGCTGTAATGTCTGTGTGTTTGTGTATTTAACGTTTGTGAGGAAAAATAATATCCAAATTAACATTTTTTTAGAACCAACAAACTTTTATATGCGAAGGAAAGTGAAATCAAGTTGCAGATGCAACTTTTCTTATGCAATGTTTTTCAAAAGTGTGGTCCAAGGACTCCTCCTGGACATTCCCCAAGACCACCTCAGAGGTCTGCAAAATCAAAATTGCCACCTTAAGATTAAAAATAATACAATATTAAAAGCCCTTCAAAAAGTTGTGAGAAGTAGGGGCAAGCAGATGGATCAATTTAATTATTAATGTATAAAATATTGATAAATAATAACCCATGCAAACAAACTCTTTGGGGGACTTT
>JAOYMU010000192.1:81191954-81202108 GCA_025802295.1 Psammodynastes pulverulentus | reverse complement strand
TTACCCTGCTGTAAACCGCCCCGAGTCCTCGGAGATGGGGCGGTATATAAATTGGATAAATAAATAAATAAATAAATTTAGCTGAGAGATTCAAATCTTTTCTTCTAATGTAAAAATTATGCACTTTGTTTATAAGGCTAGATTCTATCATTAATATACCGAGCACTAACTCCACAATAATTGCTTTGTCTAATTATTATTTTATTTCTGAATCAATTCTTTCTTTTCTCCTTTCCTTGTTCATTCTTTCCTTTTTTCTTTTTTTTTTTACAAAAAATAAATTAATACACAGTTTTTAAAAATTAATACATGGCATTTATGTACGTGGCTTAATATTCATGATTTGTACATATTCAAAAATCATTGAAATAGCTTGGATAAAAACCAACGAGATGAAGAGATTTCTTGCATTATGGAACTTTAGTTACTTTTCTTTCTCCTGCACCTTATCCAATACCTACCGTTAAGTTTGTTCCAGTGAGACCCCCAAGACCTGCAGTATGTGTTTACTGCTGGGCACTAAAGAGAAGTAATGCTAAAGAAAAAAAATGGACTAGTTGGCTCAGAAAGACAGCTGCTCAGAGTTCTAAGGTCAATTGGTCAGTTGACATCCCGTCAGATTCTGTCTGTAAAGTATTGGCAACACAATTTAACACCTTATATTTATGCTGTTTGGCCTGACCTCCTATGATCTCAATTTGATTGTCACTCACCAAGTTTACAGTTCTTTCAGAATTTCTTGTGCTTGTGAAATAGCTTTTTTATGCAAAGCCACTCCTTTTTGCTCATTTAATTTTACTAATCTAAAAAATCAGATGCAATTGAACAGATGAAGACAGAGACTGGGTTTTGTTTTTTGTTTTTTGTTTTTTGTCATTACCAGCAACTGAAAGATCTTCTTTTCCCATCACCAAGCCCTGCAAAACCATCTCCCCATGTAAACTTAAAGCATGAAAGTTATGTGTATGTGCCTTTGCGTGTGTGGGTGTGCTTATTTTCCAAGGGTGAGGGCTGTGTGGAGTTTTTCATAGTTTGTAATGCACCCTGGTAGATTGCACCTGGCATTGTGTGATGGCTGCAATCATATCCAGAAGTAGCTGTAGACTGGAATCTGCATGTGGTGGGACTCAATTCTACTACTTAACAAAGAACAGTTGTTCAATCCATTTGAAGTCTTTGCAATTTGCTTTAATACATATCCTCATTTTCCTCTGCCCCCATAACATAGGAAATAAGAGACAAAGGTTGAAATTTCCTCTACTGAAATATGATTCAGCAGTGTATTTTAATTAATAAATATTCTACATGCTAGGAACATTTGTTGATGTAAGGAAAGTCCATTTGATAGCTAATACTAAAAATAATGGATCGAAATGATGCCTTTGTCTCTCTTGCTTTGGGAAAGGCAGTCATGCCAAGACATGCCACCCAAGAAATGAAGAATTTAACATTCAGATTCCAAATTGGAATTCACTACGATTATAAGGCAGTTGTAAACATTTTTAACAAAGAGGTCTAAGTCTGGTAAGCACAAAGAAGTTAAGGCTTAGATGTTTCCATCTAAACTTATCTGTCAAGTTGCAAATCCGGCAAAGCTGTAGTTTTACTCATTGTAATGCAAGGCAAGTCCAAGCTTCTTAGAACATGTCTAATGAGCCAGTCCTTTATTATCTGTGCAAAAGTCCCCCTTACAAAATAAATTTAGGAATTAAATTTAGAGAACATTGTTGTGATGCAACTTAATTCCTTGCTATTTCAATCAATCATTTCTCCACAATACACTGTTTTTTTCCCCCTCTGCTTGAGAAAATGGCTTTCTGAAATGTTTTTTTCAGACATCTTGTTTTGAAGCAGAGATACAGCAGCTGTAGTCTATAGTCATGATTGCAAGTCTTCACCATTACAGATTGCTGTGAAACTGGTCCCTTGAAGGTGGAAATTCTGAAGGTTAAAAAAATTAGCTAAAAATATTTCAAATGGCTTTCGGGAAGATTTTGGCAGATCGTTTTCATCTCACCTCTGCAGTTTGGCAGAGGCTTTGGGAGCTTTTCTCCCCACTTCTCCTCATTACAAAGGTTACTGCTGTGATGAAAATGTGAACAAGCAAAAGTTTTTAACTTGAAATAAATAAATATATATAACAGAATATCTATAACTGGGCAAGAGAATATACTAATCATAGCAGTCAAGATACTCTTACATATAAAAAGAGATCCACCCATCCATGGGCTGACCTATATTTACTAATACTAAAGAAGCCTTGCCTACTCCAGGTAGTTGCCAAGAGAAAAAAGTGACTCAAAAGCAGAAAAATAAAACAAAAAAGAAATGTTATCACTATTGAGCCTGGGAGAGTATAGACTTTCCCAATTTGATTTATTCCTGATGTTATAAATGCAGTATGTTAACTCTGAGAGTAGCAGTTCTAATATACAGAAGGTGTATAGCCAGGGAAGAGGAATTATACTACATAAATATCAGAGCCCCATTTATTTTGGGATTGTGCTTAATAGGTAATTACAAAGCCTTCAATTTTTTTTCTCAAGACATTAAGCTATAAAACTTTTCATTAGCCTTCCACTGAGAATTTTTCTTTTAGCTGTCTCTTCTTAGTGTGGTTGTGTGACGAATGGGTTTGGTATGCATGTGCTCTCTTTCACATACTCTTCATGTCATTATACTTCTTAAAGCAGCCTCCAATTCTTCTTAATTAGTCTAGATATAGGAAGGGAGAATGCAGCATAGAAGATGTCTGGACTTGTTTCAGAAATAATACAATTCACATATTTTGCAGTGTTTGCCATCATAGTTTTTAATCACAATTAGAAAAGAGCTGCATCCCTAGTGATGCAGCTATCAACATGTGTTGGAAAATTCCATACAGTATCTGCTAAATTTTAGACATGTTTGGCAGCTTAGCAAATATCATATGATTGCAGCATCCATGATTTAAATTGCAACAGTCATGTCTTTTTGTCTACAAAAAGTGTCTTTCCAACTATGATGCTACCCATATGTAGTTTGTGGCCCGTGGAAAAGATTATCACAATTAGACAATGGTCTCTTTTGAGTTCCTTTTGACTGAATGCAGGCCCAGCAAGGATTGCTGGGTAGAAGGGATGCTGACAGACTTTGGGATGAGAAGGATAACTCTTTGATTGGTCCGACGCCATTCATTGTATAATCTACAGTGATACCTAAAGGATACCTGCAGGAAAATAAAGAGAAGAATATACGGTTAAGATGAAACACCCTCAGAAGAAAAATCAAGGGCCTTTTAATACAAATTGCATTATTGTGCCTCAACCTGAATGATTCCCTTCTAACTCCAATTATTCTCAACTCAATATGCACTTCAAGGAAGTCTTGAATGGATTTAAAAATCCAGTTTTTCAATCTGCTTCTGTAATACTTAATCTAATTTCCCTTTTCTATACCAACTAATGGAGCTAAAAGATACCTAGTAATAGGCCTGTCCATTTGGGATCACTTTGTAAATAATTTCAGTGAATTTAAAAACCTTTCTCTGAACTTACATTTTTAAAAAAGAGAAAATGCTGATAGTTTGGTGTATCATCCCTTTTTAAAAATATATCATCTTGCTATGCAACAAAATAAAGCAACCTTCTTCAGATTGATGTTTGAATTATGCAGTAATATGTTTGGCAATGTCTTTCTTTGGAAATATCCAAATTTTATTTCAGACAGATCAACATATTGGGATAATAGTGACAACATAGTTACGAAGTGATATATCTAATAACCCATTTTTAATGAGATTTAAATAATCAGAGTTATTTCATGCACTTTTGATAGCAGTTTTACAATGGCCACTGGATTTTCAAATTCTTTACCCTGATTGGATGTATGATAGTGGTGACAGAGAGATAGTAGGCCGAGTCCATGATGCCATTTCCTGTCAGGTCTCTGTGCCTAGGACAGGAGGAGGGAAGGGCTATTTATAAAACTCACTGTGAAGGAACTATTGTATGTCAGTTCCAGGGCTGTGAGACTAAGAACTACCTTCAGGGGAGACATCAGGAGCATAGAAAAATTAGAGCTTTGCAGGTCCTTAGCCACCTATGGAAGACTCTGTTTTCATTACTCATGACCACTAGTGGCACAATATCATCACAGGCTATCTACATTTATGGGCTTCTCCTTACATTACTAAGATTCTTTCTTAGAGTCCTTTTCTGTTATAGAAAGGATAAGTTCTTTTTAGCATTTTTTGCATTATACGCCAGGTTCTCAGTGAATATTTAAGAGATTTTCACAGGATAACATCATCCCATTACTTCAGCCGATCCCACCTAGTCAGGCAGGGAAGATAAATTGTGGATTTCATCAGCCAAAGAATTCCGACTGGTGGGGTCCAGGAAGAGAGCCTCTCTGCCCCTGCCTTGTGGGATACTTATCCTGGAGATGAGACAGGGCCCCACTCTCCCTTGAAAACATGGTTCTGCGCCTTCCTTGGGATGCCCAGATGAGCACACAGCTGTCAGAATAGCTGGTGCTCTAAAAAACTGCCCCACACCTTTTAATCCATTTTTAACTTTCTTTGCCTCTTTTAAATTTTACATACTGTTTTTAATGCTTTTGATATTTGATTGCACACTGCTCAGAGTCCTTCTGTAAGAGAGATGGGCAATTCTTATATACAATGAATACATCAATAAATAACCCAGTTAAGCCTAGTAGGCTCTTTACAATGAGTTCTTGCCTTCAGCCAATGCCTAAGCAATGCGGCTACTGAAACTCAAAAGTTCAATCTTGCATTTTGTAAGGAAAATCTTCTGTTAACAGTTTGCAAGGTTGTTAGTGGATAACAAAATTATGGAAATCCCACAACCATTTCTTAAATCTCTTGGGGTTTTCCCAAAAACATTTTGACTAAACATTTGTGTAAATTTATAAAATTAGTTGTAAAACTCAAACTCAATGTGAAAGCAGGATCTGGTCTTCTTCATTTTTTTTTAAAATCAGAAACTTGGTTCCAGGACCTTTCCTGCCCAGAACAGAGATGAGATTTGTTCATTGACCATGAAAACAATGCTTAGATTCATTTAAAGGGCTAATCAGCAGTCTTTGAGAGAGAGAGGGTCTTATTTAGGAATGACAGAAAATAGCTCCTTTGAAATGTATAGATCTCTGTTCTCAAAATAATTGCTCCACTAAACTCTTACATTATTGAGATATAGCAGTGTTACTCACCCAGATGGTAGGGTTTGATTTATACATGGTTTAATATGAAGGCCAATGTGAAAAATGTTAATAACTTTCCTGAGGTATATCTTGTGATAGACAATGTATCAATCAACAACATTACCACAGCACTGGTCATCACAATAATCAACACCTCTGGAGTTCTAGACTATCTATGGTGAAGTCTCAAAGCCAAATTATGCCATAAGCAAAGATTGTACATATAGCTTAGTTAGGTGAGTGGATTCGGCCAAGCATTATGTATTATGTGATGTATCAGGTTCTGTTAACCTGATTCAGGTTGCATATTTGATACATTTTAAACCATTTACTTGCGGTAATATAAGCTGCAATAAAGCTATTAAGAAACTACAACTATTAGAATCGTATTTGAATACCAGCAGCCTGAATCAATATCAAACGAAACTGGGACTTAAAATCTAATTTTTATATATATAATTATTTTGACAATATGAGTTTGAGCTTTTTCATCCAAGTACATGAAACTGAATAAGATCTATCTGAATTGTGCCCAACCTCCTGTCCTACAGTTGTTATTAGTAGATTGAAAATGGACAACAATAAAATGACTTCATTCAATGAAAGCAAATGTGTTCAAACAGTATGAACAGTACAGTTTTGATTTGTTTTTTGCCTGGAAAAAAGGCTAACAGATACAGTGTAAGGACTACTATACCATTTCAGTGTGCAAATTTGTACAGTCATATGCCACTGTATTAAAAAAAAAATCATGATTTGGGATCCTAGCATGAGGTAATGAAGTATAATTCAAGCATATTGCAAAACCATTAGGTGGCAATTGGCTGAACAGAAACTGGATTGGGATTTAATCTCTCTCTCTCTCTCTCTCCTTCTCCCCCTCTCTCCCTCCCTCCCTCTCTCTCCTATTACACTGAAGCCCTGTTGTTAGACATTGAAATGTTGAAATCTTTTTTCTGAGAATACATTTCCTCATTAATATAGTCCACTCCCACTGAAGTCATAACAGGATAAGAAAGGTTCTCCCATCTGGCAAGCAACATAAACCATGCACCTACCATGGCCCTGAAACTGTATAGTCAATACAATGATGGAAACCCATGTTTGGATTAGGCTTATAACCTCTCCATGTATGTGTAAAACAATACTCTTGAATGAAAGGCACTTTTAATGATCAGAGATAATTTAAGTTATACACAGTACTGAAGTTTGCAAATTAAGATCCTTATCATTAAATAAACCCTCAGGTGCCTCCCAAACCTCTCAACTTTCCTAAGGAGATTTGAGAAAGCTGTAGGAAGAGGACAGCAAAAGGAAACTCTCAAAGTTAGATGAAAAGGACACTCATGGGATGTTGGATTCAGATCTCCAACTGTAATTTAACATGCATATTTATTTGGGTAGCAATTAAGAGGCAATAGAATATGGTCATGGCATACTTTCCTGAAAATATATCTCCTATATCCTTCTTAATATGAAATATAATTTGGAATATGTGACTTTTAAAATCTGTCCTTTTCATCATTTTATATGATTGGCACTTATGATGTACATTTGTTGACCGTAGCAGCACATCAAGAGAACAGCAGCACAACAGTACTGGATAATATAAATAATGAGAAAGATATTCATATAAGCTGCCTATTATTTTAGACTGTAGAATTTTTTCTGCCAATTTTTTCTGGAAGACTGACCATGCATATATGAAAATAACAGAGGAATTTTATTGAAACCAAAGGAAGTTTCCAGTCAAAAACTATTCCAGTCAAAAATTAGTTTGAGCAGTTTCCACTAGTACAAACCAACTGATTTAAATAGACGTTGTATTAATTTATTAAATATTTGTTTCTTTACCACCTCAAATCTAACAAACTTTTGGTATATACCATAATAGATACCATATGTTTTGGACTGTAAGATGCACCAGACTATAAGATGCCCTTTGATTTAGAGAAGGAAAACATTTTTGCCCTACCCGGCGTCCAGAAGCACTGTGCAGGCCAAAAATATGCCTGTTTTTGGCCTCCAGAGGCCTCCACATATTCCTGTTTTCGGCCTCCCCGATGCCAAAAGGGGAGGCCAAAAATTGGCCCGTATTTGCTGTATAAGATGCACAGACATTTCCACCCACTTTTTTGGGGGGGGAGGGGGGAAATACGTCTTATACTCTGAAAAGTACGGTTATTAATAATGCTCCTAAAACAGTTTCTAAAAAAATCCTAGATGACTACCATAATTTCTCCTAAGGGGCCAAAGAAAATGGTTTCTAGTGCCCTTCAAAATGCCAGAAGAGAAGGGACGAGGGAGGCGCACATTTCTCAACTAAACTGAGCCATCCTATATGCTCATCATAGATTGGAGAAGCCTCAGGGACTCTTTGTTTCCATTATGGGACTTACAGTATCCCTGACAATGTTATTCTTGTTCCTACTGTGCTGGTTTTCAGAAGTCTTAAAGACTGATTTTTACCCCCAAGAGTTTATGTTGGCCGAATTTAATCTTATTAGTGATCTTTGACAACAAACTTGAGCTTTTCTTATATGAGTACTGTTGTGACTTAATAGTAGTATTTCTTTTATTTGTAAAAATCTTAACACTATTGTCATAATGCCTTTTACTCTTCATTTTTTATTGTAATATATTTCTGGATGTTTTAATTTCATTTGTCTGCCTGAAGTTGGCAAGATATAAATTTAATAAACAAATACATAAATAATGTGGCAGCCATTACTGAGAAGATCTGCCTTCTGATCTGTATTCCTTGGGCACAACCTCTCTAGATGTTTAGACTGCAGAAGGATTTATGGGTGATAATTAGCATTATGCTCAGACTAATAGGAACTGGTGCAGTGATCACAGAATAGGAGAGACTCTGCAATAATAAGATTCTCTTGTTAAGAGCTTGGCTGCTGCATTCTCTACCAGTTGCAGCTTCCAAATGCAGGCCTTGAAAGGCAGACCTGTATTAAGTATGTTGCAATAACATCGAGGTGCATGATCTCTCTTGCTGGGTTATAGTGTGTGTGATGTGTACGTATGGATACCGTATATGTATAGGTATATACTGTACATGCACATATGTTGATAAACTGTAATTAAACTTGAACTGTAGTTAGAACATTATTTTGAAACCAAAACCCTTCAGATGAAATGGTCTTTCTTCAGATATTTTCTCCAAACTTCTTGACTTTGAAAGGAATGGATTGTTTTTTTTTAAATTCCATGCAATAAAATCAGAAGCGCTACTGGGTATTGAAATATGAACCCATCAAATTTTGTTGTATTTGGAATAAAATTAAACATAGCATTTATGAACTTGAATTGGAGAAGCTAAACATTTTCATTTTATTTCCAAATGACTCTCTAAATCTTATTTTCTCATATGGAGGAAAAAAGACCATCCTGATGTTCATAAAAGGTAGGGCAGATAGCTTCAACCAAAATCAATTTACCTGTTCAAACAATAAAACAAAGAAGCTGTCTTAAGATTGAAGACATGTAGAAAGCTGGAGTGCATGTAACTGTAAAACAATCTATATATGCAAGCCGACTTAGGGTAGAACCAGTGGTGGGATTCAAATAATTTAACAACCAGTTCTCTGCCCTAATGATCAGCTGGGTGGAGCTCAGACGACAGTAAATCTGGGCGTACTGCCAAGAACCTTCAGCTGTTATATGGGTTAACCAAGAGGCAGTTTCTGTAAGCAGGGCAATAAAAATTAGACTAGAAACAACACCAGAATGTTTCCTTCCTGCTTCCTTACAGGATTAGCCCTGTAAAGTGGAAAAAAAAACAAAAGGAGATTTCTTCTAACAACCGGTTCCCGAACTGCTTAGAAAGTTACCAACCAGTTCTTGCGAATAGGTGTGAACATTTTGAATCCCACCACTGGAACAAAGATCCTTTTTGCCTAAGTTCTCCAATTCTTCTCAAAAAAAAAGTTATGTTGATACCCTTAATTAGATTTCTAAGTAAGGAAGGATTCTGTGAGGAAAGTCCTAGTCCTGATTATAGATGAGCATGAGTGATAATGAAAATTTAAAAACTGAAGTAGGGTGAATTCTACTTGTCACTGGCTTTGCAAGATGGCATTCAATGATGATATTTGCACGAACTAATGCTGATTGCATTAATCAGACTCATCCATTGCATTTTATTATTTCTATAATGTGAATCTATTGTGGGTTTATTACTGCTTTACAGCTAACAAAGAAAAAGCTAAATATTGGAGTAGCTTCAAACCAAGACTTTCGGCTGCCTCATTTGCTAAATTATAACATATCTGCTGACAGTGTCAAAGGAGATCGTTTTAGTTCAGTGCTGTTCAGATGTCTGTGGCTGAGTTTCTTAAAGCTGACATCTCACCAATAAATATATTTGAAAGTGAATGAAGGAATGCTGTTGAAGGCAGACATCAGCTACTACTCATCCGCTTTGCTTTATAAAGTCAATCTAATGATATGATAAGTAGCATTGTGATATAATAAAATTCCGAGTTTCCTGGGACTTCCAGAAGTTATTCTTCCAGAAGTTATTTGCTTAGGTGTTTGAATATGGCTGGATGAAATAAAATTGGAAAATGAATGTAAATTGAAAATTATTCATAGTGTGTAAACCCACTTCTTAATCAGGAACTATTGTTTCTGGCAAGAAAAAAAAAATCTCCTGAAACTTTCTTTTTGATTCTTATTTTTATTTGAGATGGGTTTAACAAATATAAATGTATGTGGGTTCAAAAGCTTAAATTGCATATTGTCTGCAATTTTAAATTTAAACAATCTTTCTGTTTCTAAACTTCTTGCATTGAAACTTTTAAAATTGGGCTTGATATATATTCATATACATTTACATTTTAAATCAATGCACTAGGCCAGTGATGGCGAACCTTTTTGTTGTGGTGTGCCAAAAGTGGCCGCGCATGCCAGCACCCACAATGCAATGTGCCCCG
>JAOYMU010000192.1:81162269-81173143 GCA_025802295.1 Psammodynastes pulverulentus | reverse complement strand
CCCACCTCGGAAGGATGGAAGGCTGAGTCAACCTTGAGCCTGGTCAGATTCGATCTGCCTAATTACAGGCAGCTGTATATATAACACATACATTTGAAAATGTATACACATACATTTGAAATCTGCTACTATTATTGAAATTAAAATAAAATCAGATAGTTTCTCAATATGACTTTACATCTTCATAACTAACATTATGAGAACAGAATGTACTTTCTGCTTTTTGCTTAAAAGTTCCACACCCTGATAAAAAAAATTCCTTTTAGAATGTTCATTAATTCTTATCTATAGCATTATACTCTTTTAATAAGAAAAAGAAATGAAAAAAACTCTAATCTTTCCCAGTAGAACTAGATTTTTTTTTTTTTTGCATTTCGTTATCATAAAGAGAACAAAAAATCATACAAAGCGTTACATTGGAATTCACATTTTCCTACATCCGGTTTTACACAATTATATAATAAGCTGCTGAACTCATAACTTTATATTTGGATTATTAAAAAGTAAATAAAATCCTAGGCTAGACTTTAAAATAATGAAGAACCTTTAATAACTGCCTGGTAGGTAAAAAGCCATGCTTTATGCTTGCTTCGACAAATGACACCGGTGTATTCTGTGATAAGATAAAGCCCAGGGAAGAAGCAGCCATAAATTAAAGCCTGGCATCCCACCTGTACTGCAAGGTGAATGAATAATGAAACCAACGCATGGTCAACATTGACAATGCCTCTAATCCATATTCTCTGCAAAAGGAAATCCTTATCAGGGAGAAGCAATAGCGAAGTCAGAGGATCAGAAGGTAAATAGATTACAAAGATCCTCTTCTCTGAAAATGAAAGCTACATTGGACAGAAATGGCTACAGTCCCCATTTTTATCAATGACTTATACTTCACCACCGTCCAGGGTTGGGCTTCAAATTTTTTAGCAAGGAGTTCTCTGCCCGCTTGGGAAGGGCGGATTGGGGTGGGCAGGACAAGCCAGGAGTGGGATTTGGGTGTTCACTGAACTGCACAGAATCTTAGCTAGTTTGTATTTTATTTTATAGTCATAATGTACACTGAAGGTATTTAATTTCGTTATACGAGGTATGATGACAATAAAGTGAACTAACTAACTAACTAACTAACTAACTAACTAACTAACTAACTAACTAACTAACGGCTCTCCTGAACCCCTGCGAACCCCCAGCAGCCACCCCTGCCACCATCTAAAATTTGTCCTGATAGAATTATGCTGAGAACAAATAGTGATATCGTCTACATAAGGAGCCAGCCATGCTGTTTCAGTTTCTATGTAATTAAGAATATGTCCAATTTGAGGAAAAACTGTAGAACAATCCAGGGCCTTTTGATTTCTATTCATTTTTATGAACCATAAGTTGAAATTTTATAGAGAGTTGCCGTATATACTTTTCACTTATATTCATGTCTTCCTTTGTCACCTGCCTCCATAGGAAATTTCCTGAGTTAGCCTATTCTGGAACATATCAGCAACTCTTTATTTTTATAGATATTAAACTACTTCAAATTAATTCCCAAGTAAGCCTTTATTTAAAAAAAGTACAAACAGTATTGAATATGTTCTTGAATTTGCCTATTAACTCATTTTCACTTTTGCCTTATTTAAGCATATAAAATGAGCACTTTTAACAGGCTCCTTTTTTGCCTCTTGAATTGAAAGAAAATTTTCTCTGTGATCACACAGCAATACCTTTCCAGCTCTGGAAGCATTCGCTTTCCATTTGAGCTCACCCAGTTACTATTAAGACTCAAGAAATGTCACATTCCATTTGTGCAGGAGAACACTTTCATGGACAGCCAATCAGAAGGTGAAGCTGAAATAAATTAAGCTGTACGTCTACTCTCACTGCAAACTTGTGCAATTTATTTCTTGATAGGGTTTTCATGAAAAATCATATGCACTGATAATTGGAAATCTTTGTTTTTAACTTCTGATTTTAAAGGATTCCTTACAGTAAGCAAACCTTGAATGATTTGCCACAGTTGTAATTCCAATGTAGCTGCTCACTTAAATTGAAGTTCATACCATAATATAGACTTGGTTAAATACAGGTATAGCTACAGCTGAACAAACAGGTCTGTGTAAAAAAGGAATAACTGCAGGCAATAAGATCACCCCCAGCTTCACTATCCTTCATTTGCAATTGCTTTCATCAGCTAGACTAGCCCTGCCCTCTCCCATTGCAAGGACCATGGCAAACAAACTATTTTATGAGAGAGAAAAAATCCAGGGCTTTTTGTTCTAGAAATATTGATGCCATTGGCACCTTTTCTGCTATATTGAGTTTGTTTGTTCTGCTGCCTGTCTCACTCTGAAAAGTGCCTCTGGGTGGCTTACAATCAAATGACAAGCCATTAGCAAAATCCAACAAAGATCCAAAAGGCGATGACCCACTTCCAACTGTAAATAACCAATAATCTATCACAATTCACTACAGCCAACTCACCATGGCCAACTCGCCATAGCCCACTCACTGCAGGACAACTCGTCATGGCCAACTCACCGTGGGACAAGAGTTACACTAATATCAAAGAGATGGTGGAATAGAATCATTAAAGAAAGGATGCAAAAGGAGGGACAGAATGAAATGTGAATGGAAAAAAGTTAAAATATTTTTTTATTTATTTTAAATAATTAAATTAAATTAAATTGTTAAATTGTCCTGTTGTGAGTTGTCCCATGGCGAGTTGGTCGTAGTGCCTTGTCTCATTCTGAATAACCATTTCTGGCAGTGGTATCTGTAAAAAGCTATAGTAATGCCAAAATGATACATGCGTATAATTTAAAAATGCCATGACTTGTCAAAAATATCTGACAGAAGTATGTAAGTTGCAACATTTCTCTGATTTACATCATCAGATGTATGCTGTCATTTCCTTGCTTCCCTTTTCCCTCTGGATGCCTATGATTTCTAAAAAATCTGGTATGTCATCAAGCTTTTTTTTAAATCTGTCAAGTCCTATTTTTGTGAGGAGCTATTCATGAAATGGTAAAATCATACAGACCGCTCTCTGAATCTTACTTGCCATAGCCCTTGCTTAACAACGATCTCCCCCAAAGTTAGTTATCACAAAATTATGGTTGCTACTCCTCTCCCCCCAATTGAATTTTTGGTGCTTTTTGGTGCTGAACAACCAGGTCATGTTTACAATTAGTTATAGTGTCCCACGGTCACATGACTGCAATTTGTGCCTTTTTTTGCTGGTTTCTGGCAAAAAACACCCATTAAAAACAATGAATTTGCTTAATGACATGGTAATGCTTAACTGCGTTGACTTGATTTACAACTGTCATAAAAACAGCTGTAAGATCTAGTCGGGTCATATGTGACTGTAGTCTTCTAAGTAAAGTTTAGAAAACTGAGACTTCATTGTACAGTATAAAGTCAGTATTGCCCCAATATATACCTTTCAGAAGGTGTTTCCCTTATTGGAAGCTAGTAACTCAGTATCTATCAAATGCCTGCATTGTTTTTTCTCCTTCCTATCTATTCCTTTTATGTACGTGTCATTTCTTCTAGATTTTAAGCCTTAAGACCCTTAACCATTTCTGACAAGGAAGAAAGAAAATCAGGATTCATTTTATACCAGTGGAACTTGGAATGGGTACTACCCTGTCTCTCTCTGGAGTACAATGGACAACCACCTGAGCAACTAACCAAAATACTACAGAAAACACGTGAACCCCTATGAATTGAAAAAACCCAAGAGTTGACCTGAAAGAAAGAGGTGTTTTGTTGTGGTCATTGATTTCCTCCTAAGATAGCAATAGCACTAGCAATAGCACAGACTTATATACCGCTTTATAGTGCTTTTTACAGCCCCCACAATCTGGGTCCTCATTTTACCCACCTCGGAAGGATGGAAAGTTGAGCCAACCTTGAGCCTGGTGAGATTCGATCTGCCAAATTGCCAAATTGCAGGCAGCTGGCTGTAAGAAGTAGCCTGCAATTACTGCACTCTATCCTCTGCACCACCAAGGCTCTTCTGATAAGATGTTTTACACGAGAATGGGGCCTGTAAGTGTTTTGCACAAGAAGTGTGCACATATGATTAAAAGGAGGAGCAGGCTGCATGGGATAAGATGGGGTGTTTTATTAGTCACCTTCAGTGTGATATTTCCCCATTGGTTCCCCAGGCTAACTGGCAAAACCAGTTAGGCTCTTAAGAAAACACCAGTAGGTGTGGACAGGGGGTACAGGATGTTCTAGAAATATGTTTAGTTTGCTTCATATTACATATCAGTTCATGTATATAATATCTATGAGAGAATAATTATTTTTTTCCTCAAACTGACACTGTTTATATACTTCCCTTTCTAATCACCATCAGTGATTGCTTATTAATTGTTTTTCAGATACAAGGAAACTTTGGATTGACAAGTTTTAGAATCAGGCAAGTTTCTTTCAATCTTTAGTAAAATAACTGTTAAATACAAGTTGAAGAATTTAATTTTTTTTCTTTTAAAATAAACAGCAAAAGGATTATTAGAACTTTGATTTTGGAAAGTTACAAACTAACAGCCCTGATGGCTGTGAAATAAGATTTTGTATTAATAAGAAACTTTCTCATGGGAAAATATTTTTGTTCTAAATTCTCTTAAAAATATGATAGGATGAGACTTTGAAGGTTGAACAGTAGAAGGACCGAAAATGAACTAAAGATTGCAATTAAAGGAGAAAAATACTTATATTTGACTTACATAACAGAGCAAAATATTTTAACATTGAACATACTGGAAGATTGTTTTGAACAATGGAACCAGAAGTTAATTTTTAAGAGTGTCTGCCTCTATAGAAGGACTGTGTTTAAAACATGTTATGGAAAATGAACAAGTTTTACCAGAGAAGACAGAGATTGATCTGTAATTGGATTTTAAAATGCTGCAATGGCCATACAAATGAAACCAGCGGATGTCTTCATAATTAAAAGGAACATATAAAGAACAAATCAAAAAAGTGAACTGGATAACACTCTTACATTGGATTTACAAAAGGAACTTGTTAAAGTTTTGAAGAATTTTATAAGAAACGACAAAATAAAATGAAAAGAAATCGAATTCTATTTGAAGGGATGAAAGACTGTTAAAAATAAAAGGAAGGAATATAAAGTTGGTTTATTTGAGCAAGGTTAACATATGTATTTGTTATTTGGTAACTGCTAATCCTTAATGAAGGTATGCGGATCAGGACTGAACAATAAAGGAAGAAGAGTTCATTTCTTGTATTTTAAGAGGAGATGATAAAATTAATTAAAATAGTTTATATTTGTTATGAAGGTGGAAATAATTTCTTTCTATATTTGTTTTTCTTTATTCATATTTTTTCTTTCTTTTCCATTTTATTCTTTTCTGCATTTTCTATTCTTATTTTTATTCTTTTATCTTTGTAATTGTACTTTTTAATAAAATTAGAATATATATTTGAAATTCTAAGTATATGTTGTAGGTGTTTTCACAGAATGATTGCCTTATTATTGGAAGGTATGTTAGTGACTTTTGTTCCCCAGCCACCTACCCTTCCCCAGCTTCCTTTTTTAAAGAGCATTTTAAAACAGATTGAACTGTACCTTTCTATCATGCCTGGATGCACAGTTGGAAAGAAAGAGGATGCTAGAAGCAAGTGATTTGCAAAATATTAGTTGCTTATCCAATCTTTTTTGTGAATTAAAAGATTCTCTCAAAAAACTATATTAACACAACTAGGCAGATACAGACATACTAACCTTCAGGCATCTCTATCCATTCCTTTGCTGACTCTAGGAAGGAATGCTACAATTGTATTACATTCAGTAAATTACATGTTATCTTTTCTTAATTTCTGAAAAAACCTAAACAACCAAACCACTTATAATTCCTGACACTATTTAAAAGAAGTTTCTTATATATTTGTGTAAATTATCACAGACAAACATAGATGCAATGCTGAAGATATTCATTATCATAATTCAGATACTATATCTCAAGATCAGAAAAGCTAGCACTGAAGAGCTCCATTTGAGATGTGTAGTTGTGTCTGTCTGTTTGAACTATGAGCATGTTTTCAACCTAATCTATATACTCACCACTATGGATAAAGCAAACAGAATGTCAGTTGCTTTAAGGAAAAACTGACCTTCTAATCCTGCCCCCTCCCCCAAAAAAGCAAGCACCCAGATATTTCTTATCTCTCGAGTCTTCTCTTGTCAGCACATGAACTATCATTCTTAGCTCCACTACTTAACTGCACCAAGAACATACAAATTTAGAATTAGTCTTTTTTTATTCTCAACTACCCCAAATGGCCCTGATTCACAAATTTTTGAGATATTAAATTTGTTAATCTTTGAGATTATAATATTATTAATAAATGCTGCAAAAAATAACATAGCTACTTCTCTGGAAATATTCTGATCAAAATTGCCTTAGTTTGTTTATCGGCACAGGCTGCTTCCTGGTGATGGAAGCTATATTATTTGTCACCTAATTAGTTATGAAATTGGTCCCAAACAGTGAATATTTTCCAATGTCATGCTGTTATTCAGACCCAAGACTGGCTGACTAAAAGAAGTATTTTTACAAAAAAACCCAAAAAACTCTAAGCCTATTTTGTGAAACACACTATCACATGGCCATATTCCAGAAACCCCAGGGGACTTTATGACCCTATAAACAGTAATGTTATCTTTCCCCTTAAGTCTCCATTTTAATATAAAAGAGCAGGTGATGCTTTCAGAATAATGCCCCTGCCCATTCAGATAATTTGAGTAAAATCATTAACAAAACCTGACAGAGTGAAAGATACTCTTGATGTTAAACCTTTCTGCACCTTCATTCTCAAATTTGTTCAGCAGCATTGGCCAAGCCGATACTGGCACAGTGTCAAGTCATAATCCATTCACTGCAAAATTTTCTGTTCAAAAATTCTCAATAGACCCCAGTCATCCATGCAGTAGAATAAGGCTCAGGTTTGAAAGAAGAAGCTAAAAAACCTTTACGGTAGCTCTTACATTATTTCATATCAATTCACCTGTTAATCTCCATTCTCTCCAAGCATTAAAAATGCTTCGATTTTTTTTTACAATGAAGGAGAAATGACAAGTTCATATTATATTTCCATATTATCTTTTAAAAAAATCACATGGCTTTCTGTAGTGTTATGGACACTTTCTTTATATCAAGTGGTCAGTTTTCCTGTAAATTTTTTTTACAGATCCTAGGAAATCTATTTCAAAATACTCCTGTAACAGGTTTTCATGGTAAACCAGTATAAAGACTGTATTCCAAATGCCCATTTGGCCATGTGTATTTAGAGCAGAAGTAAAGGATCTTATTTATTAACTACTGTACCCCCATGCCATGTAGGCCTTTAAAGGTGATAACCAGCATCCTGAATCCACATATAAGTCAATTGGAAGCAGTGCAGCTCACGAAGTAGCAGTGTTGTAAAGACAAAATGAAATACAGCCATATTATACACGCCATTGCATTATAGACCAACTGGACTTTGGACTTCCTTATTCAATCTGCATTTGGATTATGGATTTCCTGTCTGGACACTCACAGAGGGTCAGATTAGGTAATCATACCTCTCCAGCCCTTATTCTTAACACTGGTACACCACTGGGTTGTGTGTTGAGTCCCTCACTCTATATTCTTTATGTGCATGACTGCGTTCCCACTCACGCTAGTAATACCATTACCAAATTTGCAGATGATACAACAGTGGTGGGACTCATCTCCGGGGGGGATGAGTCTGCCTACCGAGGGGAGGTGGACCGGTTGCTTAAGTGGTGTGGAGACAATAACTTGGTCTTCAACACCAATAAGACCAAGAAGCTTATAGTGGACAATAGAAGGAATAGATCAGACATCCAGCCCTTGCTTATCAATAGAGACCAAGTGGAGCAAGTGGCCAGTTTTAAGTTTCTGGGTGTTACCATAAAAGAGGAACTGACCTGGGGTGCTCACATTGCAGCCCTGGTTAAAAGGGCCCAGCAGAGATTATATTTCTCAGAAAACAACAACTGAATGAAAAACTGCTGGTGACCTTCTATGTGCACCATAGAGAGTATTTTAACGTACTGCACCTGTGTCTGGTTTGCCAATTGCTCCAGAGGGTTAACATCATTGCCCTGAGGATCATTGGTTGACCTCTCCCCTCCTTGGAAGAGCTTCATAGCTCCCACTGCCTTAAGAAAGTTCAAAACATTCTCAAAGATTCATCTCATCCTGGGCACCTTTTTTTGAACTATTACCATCTGGCATATGGTACAGGATAATAAAAACAAGGACAAATAGGCTGAGAAACAGCTTCTATCCCAGGGCGGTTGAATTCTACTATATAGTGCAATATTAATGCAGTATCAGGGGTTTTCAATTCAATGTATAGATTAGAATGTGAAGGATACAGTCATAATGTACACTGAAGAAGGTATTTAATTTTGTTGTATGAGGTACAATGACAATAAAGTGAACTAACTGAAGTTCCCAAGGGTGGCTCCATGTAAACCATGTTGCAATAGTCCAAGCAAGAGGCAATAAGAGATTAGTTATCATTAACAGTTTCCTGCTCCAGGAATAGGCATAATTGATGCATTATCTCCAAGGTCTTGAAATGGACACCTAACATTAGAGCCATCAAGGCACAACAAGAATGTTCTTGCATCAACTCAGAAAGCTCAGATTGCCCAAGGATCTATTGATACAGTTCAGAGGAATTATTGACTCTGTCATTTGTATCTCAATAATTGTCTGGTTTGGCAAAGCAACCAAACAAGGCAAATACAATGGATAGTTAGGACTGCAGAAAAAAACCAGCCTGCTTTCCATTTCTGTATACTGAACAAACCAGAAAAAGAGCTGAGAAAATATTTAGAGACCCTTCACATTCTGTACATAATCTATTTCAACTTCTCCCCTCAGGATGCTGCTATAGAGCATTACATGCCATAACAAATAGACATATAGTTCCCCGCCCCCCGCGCCATCACTTTGCTGTACACTTAATTCCCACAACACTGTCTCATTTCTCATCTTTTCTGATCTTCTCTATTATCTTCTCCTATTGGTTTCTTACAACTTATCAATTGTTTTTTTGTAACATGATTAATGTTTGTAACTATGATTTATGACCTATGACCAATTACTTGCTGCTTATATGTACACTGTGAGCTTATACCCCAGAGACAAATTCCTTATATGTCCAATCACACTTGGCCAATAAAGAATTCCATTCCATTCCCATTCTATTCTGATGTAATTATGCAAAGGCTCCTGCTCTTTAAGGTGGATCCAGGAGTATTTCAGATTGTGCACTAAGTCTGTATGGGATAGTGCAATTTCATCCAGAACTAAAGAGGGAAATTTCCAACTCCTGGATCTGGGGGGCTCAAATCTCATAATCCTTCAGTGTTGGCAAGGTTGAGCTGCAACCTATTTTTCCTCATCCAGACATTGAGAAAGAACCTTAATAAATTTACTTGGATGACTGAGGATAGAGATATACAATTGGGAATTATCTGCATATTGATTATAATTCACCATGTACTGGTAGAAATCTTCCCAATAGCTTCCAGATATTGAAAAGGAGGAAGGCTAGAACCCTGAGACATATTGGAAAGCAGAGTCCAGAATTTCACCATTCCCCTTCACCAACATCAACTGGAACTGACCTTGGAGGAAGAAGAACTGCTATGTCTCACTTCAAACCCCTCAGCTTATCCAGAAGAATACCATAGTGATACTGAAGGCCAGTGAGTGATCAAGGAGAGCATGATGGAGCACAATTTCTTCTTCAAAGTCATTACAGATTATCAACAAGCTAAAAGGAGAAGGTTAGAAACTGGATAAAATTGTCCATTTTGGCCAGATTCAAAGATGGTGTCTCTCAAAGATGCATTTATCACTGAAATGCTGTCTCTCTGGCGGCTTTAACCAACCAGGAAGGTATGGATCTAATACATACATGGCTGCGCCTACAGCTTTGAGAATCATGTCCATTTCCTTGGGACTAACAGGTTTGAACTCCTCCCACATAATATCTCAACAGTGTGCCTCAGTTATCTCCAGAAGACCTGCTCGACTGGAATACAATTTACAGGGAGTTGAGAGGTTTTACTAGCCAAGTGTCCATAACAGTCCTCACAGCAACCCTTACAAGTGCTTTACCAGTCCCTCCTGACCAAGAAGAGACTAGCTTGTCCTGAATATGACTGTTGGCCAACACTTGGAAGAATTAATGAAGGCAGAGATACAGTACAAGCTTTTTTTTTAACCAGCCTTATTGTCATAACTTCATAAGAAAAAGCTGTAATAAAGGCTACCACTTGCATCTGGTCACATTCATTCCTACTTCTCCGCCAGTGATGGTCTATCTGTCTCTTATCACTTCATCTGCCTATAAAAACTTGTGGGGGCGGTATTGTGATCTATGCATAGAGAGCATCTGTATAGATTGTCATTGCCTCATTCCAGGCAGGAAAAACTCAAGCTCCTTCTAAAACTCAAAGGAACACATTAGGTTTCTGGGATAAGTGAACTGTGGAAGGATTTAAGCTGTGGTAAACTTCAACATTACCAATAATGATCAATTAATGACAACAGATAGATGGAAATATCCACCAACTCCAGATCACATTGCTAATGCTCTGAAGTAAAAGCCAGGTCATTTTTGTAGCATTAAAGGAATCACATCTGAATATTTTGGCAGCCCTTTTTGGTGGGGGAGATATCAATAGTGAAGTCCATCACACTGAAGAAAGAAGACACATAATTTCCAGTCTATTTTATAACACTGAATTTATTTATTTTATTTATTTATTAAATTTATAGCCCGCCCCATCTCCACAAGGGACTCGGGGCGGGTAACAACAA
>JAOYMU010000192.1:81123238-81134970 GCA_025802295.1 Psammodynastes pulverulentus | reverse complement strand
TAAATAAAATGAAGACGCAATTTTTTATTAAAACAAATTAAATATTTTAATTACCATTAAAGTGCCAAAACAGAAACTTCAATTCCTGCCGCCATGCTAGACCTCCGTCCCCTTCCTGTGGCATTCAAATCAGCTTCCTCTGGATCCAAAGAGAGCTGGGGTTTTATTTACTCAAGTAAATCCCACCTTTACTATTTTCATAAATAACTCAAGGCACTTTCTTCCTCCTAATTTCCCCTGTGAGGTGGGTTAGGCTGAGAGAGTTTGAGTGGCTCACAGTCACCCAGCAGGCTTTCATGCCTAAAATGGGACTAGAACTCACCCACTCCTGATTTCTAGCCTGGTCCCTTCACTACTCGGCCACCGCCCACTTTTCCTCCTCTGCTGCTGCTCGCACCTCAGGGAACCCTCCTGGCTGGATTTTGGCCCTCTGGCTGCTCAGCTCATCTCCCCCTTTGCCCTCCTGATCTTCCCACATGGTCCTTATACACCATCCCGATCAAATGGCTGCCCAAACTCTTCTTGAAACCTCCAGTGATGGAGACCACACAACCCCTGGAGACAAGCCGTTCCAGTGGTTAATTGTTCTCATTGTCAGGAAACTTCTTAGTTCCGGTTTGGATATCTCTTTAAGAAGTTTGTGCTCCTTGCTTCTTATCCAGCCCTCAGGTGCTTTGGAGAATAAGTTTACAGACACGTGAATTCATCCGGATAACCAGCACTTCCCTGCATTTTCCTCTGGGGGAGGGGGTGCCTGAGATCATCCTTCTGCCCCTTCCTCTCACCAAGCCTGCTCTCAGCTGTGAGGGTGGCGTCAACTATCCCAGGGCCCCTCTGTTCCTTTATCTATGACACACAGGATACTTCATCTGTACTTTGCTTGTCCTTTTACTCCTGGGCTGCCCTGGGAGTATTTCTGATGGGGCAACCTCCACTGGCAACTGGAAAGGCAAGAGCAGCCCAACTGAATGGTGAGGTGTGGGGAGACAGGAAGCGGGGTGCAACTGCAGGGTGGGAGGGAAGCGTCAGGCAGGTTGACCCCCCTCCACTTCCACAGCCATTATATGCCAGTGTTCGCTGGTTGCCTGGGCTGAAAGGCGGCAAATGGGAAAGGACAGAAACTGGAACATCCCCACCCCAGCAATAGCCTGCATTGGGAGCGGCTCACCCCGCCAGCATTGTAGCTCACAGGGCAAGGAACCCCCGCCCACGAGGTTCAGCATCCAGTGTGGGTTGCGGGGCAGCGCTCTGGAGCGAGCTGGGCTGCTCCTCCCCGTGCCTCCTTCCCGCTCCGTGCAGTGTCCATTTCTCTCGCACCTGAGCGATGAGCGGGTCTCCAGGGCGGCGGCCAGCCCGGGGACAGGGAGGAGCGGTCTGTCATCATCCGGTTTGGCTTCCTTCCCCTGCCTCGCTACCGCCCTTATTTATTTCTGAGTTCGAAAAGCAGGAGATGCCCGCTTCTTGCTGACCTCGCTAAGCCCAGCGCCCCACAGCAGCTACCAGCTAACCCCAAGACACGACGGCTGTGTCGGACAATGCGGGGCCACCCTGGCCTGCTGCCTTGGCCTCCGGCAGCAACGGCTCACGCTCTCTGCCCGTGCAGGCATGCAGCCGCATGGGGGGACTGGGATCGCACGCATGCTCTGTGCCTAAGCATGCAAGGTGCTGTGGCGGGCTGAGGAGAGGCGACCTTCCCCTCCGATAACATCAGCCTGGCAGCGGCTGCCCGCTTCTTTTTGCCACGAGCAAAAGGGGCCTTTCCCGTGTACGGCTGGCTCCCTGGCCTCTTCGGCGCCACGCCGGAGGAGCTTCCCCTCAGTTTCAGCTGCGGCTGCTCGCCTTCACCCTGCACTCGCATGCTCTTCTTGCGGGAAATGACAGCCCGCCCATTTCAAACCAACCTTTGTAGTACGACCCCTCTTCCACCTGAGCTGCTGCCTGGCAGAGTTCCGCCTCAGTCTTGAAGCTATTGGCTGGTGGGTCAACACTTAATTTAAGTGGGCCTATTTTGTGGTAGGGGCCTGGAACTGCAGCTCCAATAGCCCCTATCTTAATCCGGCCCTGAAGGTGGTCCGGCTGCTGCTTCTGATTCCGGCTTCTCTCTCTGCTTTTAATTTCTCTTTTAATTCTCTCTTTTAATTTCATCTTGCGGCAATTTGCAGCCTGCAATTAATGCCCGCACACACACACGCACACACACCCCACCCCACCCCAAACACACCTGAAATGGGAGAGCTCCAGAGCAACGGATGGCGGGAGAAGGAAAAAAGCCTCGGCTTCAGCACTCAAGAGGCAGGGCCGGGGTATCCTGGGGCTTTTGCATATGTAAATTGCATTGTGCAGCCCTGGGACACCCCCGACCTCTTGAGCTATGCCTCGGCCGCCATGTTTTAGGGAGAGCTGGGAGAGTGGGCGGGGAAAGTGAACGGCCGAGGGAGCCGGTTCGGGGGCGTGGCCAGCCAGGGGTCGCCACCGGTTCTACAACCCAGGCCCAATTTGTGCCACCGGTTCTGCTGAGCCGGGCCGAACCGGCTGAATACCACCACTGAACTGGGAATACTGTATGAAGAAGTTCTGATCCCCAGACCTTAAATCACTGTTTCTCAACCTTAGCACCTTTAAGATGTCTGAATATCAACTTGTAGAATGCCTCAGCCAGCTTGAGTTGAAATCCAAACATCTTAAAGGTGCCAAAGTTGAGAAACACTGATTTAATCAGGACACAGCTAGAAAAGTTCAAAGAAGTTCAATGAAAACGATCAGGGAAATGGAACAGCTCCCCTTCAGCAATTGGGGCTCGTTAACTGAGAACAAAGGAAGATGAAAGATCTGCAGAAATACATAAAATCATGCATGACACAAATAATGGGAGAAAATGGCTTTTCTCTTACATATGTGTTAGAACTCAGGTCATCCATTGACACTGAAATATTTTGGATTCATTTGTCTTGTTTTATATAGCGCAAAGATATAACTGAAGAATCTGTGCTAGTATAATAGAAGCCAATTGAGATGGTTTTAGATGGTATTGGACAAGTTCATGGAAACTCAGGCTATCAATAACTACGATTGATGACTGTTTACTATCTCCTGATTGTCTTACAATGCCAACTGAGAAGTGACATTGGCAAAGGACTGTCATCCTCTACTCCAGATTTGTAAACTTCCAAAATGAATCCAATTGCCTATTCTGGGACAGAGATTGCTGGACTAATGAACCTGAGTTCTGCTTCTGCTCTAACTACTGAGCAAGAGAAAAAAAAAATGTAATAATTAAAAATACACAATGCATATTTCTGTCTATGTGTTTTATATGCACAAATCTCTGTGTAATAAATTTCGTTTTCATTTTGTTTCCTTTTTTCCCCTTCTCCATAATCTCTATTTTTTATTTTTATTACAGGTATTCTTTGACTTATGACTACAATTGAGCCCAAAATTTCAGATGCTAAATGAGATAGTTGTTAAGTGAATTTTGCCCCATTTTACGACCTTTCTTGCCACAGTTGTTAAGTGAATCACTGCAATTGTTGAAACACTGAGGTTAAGTGAATCTGACTTCCCTATTGACTTTGCTTGTCAGAAGGTCACAAGAGGTGATCACATGATCCCAATATACTGCAACCTTCAAAAATATGAGTCAGTTGCTTAGCATCTGAATTTTAATCATGTGATCATGGGAATGCTGCAATGATTATAAGTGTGAAAAATAGTTATAAGTCACTTTTTTCAGCATTGTTATAACTTCAAATGGTCATTAAATAAACTGTTATAAGCCGAGGACTACCTATACTGAGTATTCTTTTTTTATATAAAAAGTTTTTATTAGATTTTCAAACATTTTAAAGATTTTAAAAACAAATCATATAAATAATCCATGCAGTATTTTGTGACATCTGTTCTTCTTTTAACAAATAATCACACATCCAAATATATATACATATCTATTTTTTGCATCTTACTCTGTTTCTATTTCTCTTATCTAACCATATATACCACTTATCCCACACCTTGTAAAAGCCTTCTTCTTCCTTCTCCTGCTAGTTAGTTTATTCATTTCCACACAATCCATAATTTTTTTTTATAATGATATTATCTGGTGGCATACAATTTAACTTCCAATTTTGGGCATAGTTTATCCTTGCTGCTGTTAGAATATGAATTATAATATAGTCAATTTCCTTCTTAAATTTGCCCCTAATTATTCCTAACAAAAACATTTCCGGTTTCAATTCAATTTCTTGGCATATGATTTATACTGAGCATTCTTAAGAGCATACACTTTTCTTACATATACTGCTGTACAGTCTGGACTTCTTGTGAGAACAGAGCGCAAAGACAATAAAATGAACTTATAAGTACCGGTACATGAAAATAATGGAGAGAAATTCTCAAGGAACAATAAATGGGGCACTGAATAAGGTATGATGATATATGCACATTAATTTCTATCCCACAGTTCTATTTTAACAGCCTTCCCTTCATATTTCAGAGTCTTAAACTAAAATTCTTCAGTCCAAGAAAAAAAAGTATACATAGACTTGCAAAAATAATGTTCCTAGACACCACATTCATAAAATTTATTAGACTTAGAAAGCATTTTGTGTAGTAGGTTCTTCTTTTTAGAATACCTTATTTCGATAATGCCCCATTGCTTTTCCCTACTTTCTTTTGCTATTCAGTAAAATGTGCTAAAAACCAATCATTTGATATCTATTCATTAAGGTATTAACAAGGAAACATTTTCTGTTCTATTTTTCCTGCCACTGAAATTATACAAAGTCCATTGCTGTCATCGTGTTTAGAATTCATTGAAATGGGTAAAGTTAATTACTTGATAATATTTGCTAATCGTATAGCTCAGTTTAAAAAAATGAAAAAGAAATGGGTAAAAATCCTGTGCAGTACTTCCCCCAGTAGAATTGCTTCTATCTCCAGATTAGGAAGGAGGGGCGATTCCCCCCATTGTGCCTCCAACGTTGTCTCCAAATTTGGAGGGTTTCTCAATTTTTACTAGACAAGGGAAAATAAGGTTTTATCCAAGCTTAAAAACACTGTACAATTTATGAGTAATCATGAGTCTTCATTTGACTTAGAGATCTCTGGTTAAATAAAATCTTTATCTGAAGGACTAGCCAGTTGAAGAGTTCTCTAGGTAGCTCATCTATACGCTATGATTGTTAATTGGCATTCATTTCCAATCTTCATCTCAAAAGCTTGGGTTCCCATAATTGGTTTGGACAGAATCCATAACCTGATTTTTATTAGCCCTCCCCTCTTTCCTTCCTCTGCCTTCTTTTTTGGCAAAGTATGAATAAGACTTTATTAGCCTGTTATTTTCTTTGTGGTAATTGATAAGATGCAAGTACAGCCCTAGACTGATTAGCGTGGTTGGGCAAATTGCTATTAAGGCTCTTTTATGTTCATAAGCCATTAAAATGAGCATTTCCTCTTTGGAGCTTCAACTCATTTTATTTATTTCTTTTCTGTTGAATTGGGGCTATGGGATTAGCGACAATTAAGTATTTTCTCCTTGAGCAATTTAAATTATCTCAAAACTATTTTCTCCTCTTATTTCTTCTTCAAAATTTATTATAATTAACACAATGTTTATTCCCTCCCCTTTTATAAAGAAACTGTATTTATATTATAAATTTATAATAAATGCTACACTGCATTGTTTCATAATTCCTGAATCCGGCCACTGAGCTCTCCGCTTCTTCTATGTATAATCATCCATGACTTTGAAAAACCTCAATTATCTTTACTATGATGCTCTATAAATAGGGTCACATAATAGAGATTAATAAGGATATTATTTCTTCTTATAGTACTGGGCTCAGCTCCTCCCCAATTAAAAAATAAAATGTGAGTTCAGCTGTGTTGGAAGAAAAAAAATCATGCACAAGTGGAAATGGAAAGCATGTCAGGATTCAAACCAGAACTATTAGCAATATAACTAGAATAAATGCAACAAAATAATTAGCCTTGAGGCAACTACTGAACAGCAGCTACATTCAGAAGTTATGCTTTTGCTACTTCCTTGTCTAGAGACACAATGCAACTACCACGAGCAATCAATACACTAATGCTTTTGCCATATAAAAACCTACAGCCATCCAAGATAAATCAACTGTCAAGGTTGAAAGGGGGCATTTCCTTCCATGGCTTAATGATTTGGGTGAGGGGAAGTACCTGGCCAACTTTCCAAATGCCCCTGACTTAAAGTATATACTGTTTTGATAATATAATTTTCTTGAAATGTTTAATGCGCTACACCCAGAAACTTACAATAGTCACAAATACAACAAAAGTTGAACTCAAGAATCAATTGCCCTGATGTATACGGCATAATGTGGCGTTAGAAATTCTGTTTTATTGTATAGAAATTGTAGCAGAGGTTATTTATATAGTCATACAGATTGGTAGCAGAGGATGGTTACACAGCTGTATGGATCAAATGAAGTGTACAGTACACAGTCACCATGGGCTTTGCTGCTTAATGGTTTCAACTGTCACAGGAAACTCTCTTCAGAAGTAAAACAATCATAGATTATAACCAAAGATGCAAATTAAATAGTGCCATCTACTGGCTGAATAATTCTGTAGTTGTTGCAATACAAAATACATTTTAACACAGGGGTATCAAACTCGATCCCATTGCAGGCCATATCAGGATTTAGTTTGCCCTTGGAGGGCTGGGGTGGGGGTGGCCTGGTTGTCGTGGCCGACTGGATGGGTGTGACTGGGGTGGGCCGGGGCCGGTCCCTCGCCATCTCTGGGATGGCCCCATGGGACAACTCTGGGCCTATCGTGGGCTGCATCCAGCCCACAGGCCACGTGTTTGACATGTCTGTTCTAACATATTCCAACATATGGCAATGTTCTGAGTTAAAATATAAATCTGAAAGAAACTGGACAAATACTTGAACCCTTTTTTATTTTTCAAAAATGAAGAATCAGTAGTGCTACACATTCATATAATATCAACACACGTCTTTCTAAAAATCTTGGAACTGTACAGTGACGACGGTAGCAGCCAAAAATCAGGAAGTTGGCCCAGCTGCTAATCATCCATTTTGCAAGGAGACTTTGCAATAAGAGTGGGCAACTTGTGACCATTGACTACACATAGCTCCAACAATATGCAGCACATAAGTCTCTTACTCTTGGAGTTCTTTCTGGCCAAGACTGCTAAGAAAACAACAATTTCCTTTCACTTTGAATGGAAAACACATATAAATATACTGTATCCCTAAATCAGACTGTCTGACAGTACATCACAATCTCGCAGTTTATCCATCTGCAATATGCTGTAATACAAGTCTCCTTTGCTATTATTATAAAGATAACAAGACTTCTAAATGGAAAGTCCTTTGAAAATCTGAGACTGATACACTGGAATACTAAGTACTTTTATTCTTCTCTCCATGCCAAACAGGAAAAAGAAAAAACTGTTGATATAAATTGTCTTTATTTTGCTGCCCAAGAAAAGAGAACTACCAAGAACTAAAAAAGAACTTTCCTTTTTTATTTTTATGGAATGCCCTCCAGACTGAAATGTGTGAATTGAAATCTTTCATACATATTGTTTGCTGCTAGCCAACACTGTTCTTTTTCTCTGTGGCATCGGGAAACCAAATGCCTACTATGTCATGGACTTGGAACAGTGCTACTGCTGTGCCAGTTTTCAGCTCACTCAGATTTGCAAAGCATCTGTCGTGAGCAAACAAAGTTTTAATGTGAGAAATGCAGAGCATGTTTGCAATTATGTGTGTCTGCATGTTCCTACTGTCATGAAAAAGACAGCCAAAAGGCATAAATACTTCTGTCAATCACAGTTACTATTACAGCACTGGGGACAAAGGAAATCCCAAGTATTCATTCCCACAGCAGTTAATGGACATTAACCACTCTACTCTGAAGTAAATGGCTTAGGAATTTCAATGGAAAACTATAGAATTCTATTCAGTGGCTTAAATGTAAGTTATTAATTTGCATCGTAAAAGCAAACTACATGTTATAAAAGATTGCATTACATTCTCTTCTACTATTGTTATGTGGTATTTTTACAGCACATTTCAAAGAATTTCATATACACGATCGCAGTAATCCTGTAGCGATGGGGAATTAGCTGTTTGCCTAAGGCCACCCAGAGAGAACATTACAGCATCCTATCACACCAGCTATTCAACTAGCTGCCTTAAGTCTGCAGATAAATCTTTTAAAAGTGTATGTCTGGGAAGAGGAAGAAACATGGGAAGAGGAAGAAACATGTTTTCAATGTGATTTAGTCCGTGTCAATATCAGTTTTCTATCTGTAGCAATAGCACTAGCACTTTAGATTTAGATTTATATACCGCTTATCTGTGCTGGATTAAACCTCCACAGCCCTTTAGTATCTCATATTTCTCTCACATGTCTTCATTATTTCCACTATCTATAACTAAGGAAAGCAGAAATCAAAGATTCTTTGAACAAAGAGATGGGCGAACTACTACAAGCTAGTTTGGGGCATCTGGCTCTTTTACAACGCCACAAACCTTTGACAATCTTGGGAGGAGAAATCAATCTGTAATACTGTATCTCATTCACTAGTTGCTGACCAATTACTTTTTCTTTTAATAGTAGAAAGTTAAGATTCTGTCACACTGTGCACTGAGACCCTTGTATTTTAATACTGTCAAACTTCCACATGTTGAACTTGAGTGGAAGGTGTATGATTAGAACTGATTTTCATATTAAGAGCTGGTAGATATCTTGCCCAATGCCCATTGGACAGTCAAACAGTTTTTTATGGACATGCATTACTTTTATGACTACAATATTTTTCTCTACAGTGTATTTTAAGTAGTCTTCAGTCATTTAAATTCTTGCAATTTATATGAAATCCATCACTTTTCCTTGAAAGTCAAATAGTGTGATCTGACAGTATGTCCATCTTCATTACACTGAGCTAACATATAAGAATCTACCTTCTATTCATTTCAACAACTGAAATAATATATATATAGTATATATAGTGCACTGTATATATTTTATACACACACACATATATATGTAGTATAATATATATAGTGCAAATACAACACCAAAAGCATATTTGTGGGGTATTACAGGCAAACTACATTTATTAAGGGTAGTTGCATACATGATTTAAACACAATCATATCTTAGAGAAAATGGAACATAGCAGTAAATGTGTGTGTTTTCTAATCCACAGAAATGTCACAGGCTGAAATAATTTGTGAATATATACTACAATCACATTTATTTTTTATTATTGTATTGGTATTGCTATAAATATCAGACTTAGTCTAAACTGAAGATTCCATCTCTGTTCAGTTTCCTAAGGTCAAGAAGGTGAGTGAATGGCTCTATTATCATAATTCCACAAGAGCCATAAACCACAACAATATTCTGAATGAGGCATAGTTGTTTCTAGGTCCACTTCTTATGACCAAGCCAGTGGCCTGCCTTTGTTGCTTTTGTACTCTGACTTCCAATGGCCATTTTCTGCTAACCTTCACACTGACCTTGAAAGTGCCAACAACATGACTGCAATATAGCATTAGATGTATTTGTAAACCTAACCATCCACCGCCTTTTTTTTTTAAGGGAATAGATTGCAGGACTCTTTCTGTCAAGTGCTTCTGCATGTGCAATTTATAACAAGAGAGGTATCTCTTAATATTATGTCTCTCTCGGCTTTATTTTGTCTCCTTTCAGAAAAGGAAGAAGGTACAGCTACAAGAACCAATTACTTCTCTTCTCTTCTCTTCTCTTCTCTTCTCTTCTCTTCTCTTCTCTTCTCTTCTCTTCTCTTCTCTTCTCTTCTCTCTCTCTCAAAAAAAAAGTATTCGGAAATAAGCATCTCTTGGCTATTTCTAGACTAGGATGCAAGAGATGCAAGAATAAAAATGGAGCTGGCACCTGTGTATCTGTGACAGTTCTCTCCAAATTCACTAATGAGTTACCATTGGAATTATTTCAAAAGGTCAATTATGTCATATGTAAAAACTTATTTGGGGGGATTATACAAATTATTTTCTATGAAGTTTGCAGGAAACCTAATGAAACAAAATGCTGCAGACATCAGATCATTTAAAATCTTCTTAGAAGATTAGGGATGAAAACGGACTTACATTAGAAACTAGTAATTAAAACTACAGCATAAGAATTCTAACCCTAACACTCTTTTCTCATTCAAAGGCTGGTTCTGACAGCCCCAGCCAGGGTATAAGTTGCTGACTGTGAAAAACTTTACAAACTTTACTCTGCTTTTTAATCCCCAAATTTATCTAACAATATTGGTTTTTTTTATCAGAAATGAATATAGACTCACAAATCAACATAACACATTTTTTGAGATTAGACCAACATATCAAATGTGACCTGATTTGGATAGTTGTCTTTCTATAGTTATCCAGTCCCTGGAAACACTCAAATGGATTATTGCAAGGCCCCTTAAAACTTAACCTAATCCAAAATAAGATCAGCAACAGTTTTATCTGGCACTGTAGGACTACATCCAAGCATCTACATTAGTTTCTGTTTTGTTTCAGGACCAAACTTAAAGCACAGGCTTAAACCTTTTAAACATTAATATTGTCATACATATATCTGAAACATCCTTGGAAACATTTTTGCCAACTGCACTTTGGGAAAGCACCAAAAACAAATGAACATGCCTTCATCTAAGCCACAAAACTGACATAAATGTCTCCTGGGCAGCAATGGGATGTAACCGGCACCATCTACTGGTTCAGGATCGTGTGTGCGCACTGGAAAATGCACGTGCGACATTTCCAAGGCCCCAGCTGGGGCTTGTAGGAACAGGCAACTTCAGGAGATAAAGCACAGGGGAGGTGGGAGGGCCCATCATAGGTTTTTTGCTTCCTGTTCTGCTCCACAGAACAGAGGCTTCCCATAACAACCGGATTCCCCCGACCTGGGCAGACCCAGTTAGATCCCACTCCTGCTCCTGGGGGATGCCAGCATAAAAAAGGCCCTGTTTCTTTCATCACATTCTATATTTTTGAAAACAAGGAGATGATAAAGGGTTACTGTGGGTGGTTAAAATACTTAAACAATGGAATCAGTGGTGGTATGCTATCAGTTCGGCCCAGTTCGGGTGAACCGGTATCAAAAATCGCTACCAGTTCGGCTGAACCGATAGTAAAACTTACTGGTTTGACTGAATCGATTTCTCTGACAATCAGCTGGAGGATAAAAGAAGCAAAAAGCGTATGGGTGGATGGGAGGGTCGCTCCCAGCTTTTCATTTCTTCCTCCTTTCAGCTGATTGGTATGTTAGGTGCCTGTGCGCGCACATGTGATCACCCACCAAACTGGTAGTGGACAGGGTAGGAACCCAGTACTGAATGAAATGTAGGTAGATCTGTATGTGGCATAATACACTTGAGGCTTCAATGAGAGCAATATTTCCCTTTCTAAGCTATAGAATAACAAGAACACTCTGTTGAGTACTTCCAGATAGATTTGAATTTCAGAAATTTGTCAAAGGATATGAAACAAACTAGACTGGGCAAAAAGAATAACCTTGGAAATAGTTTAACTCAAGCAAAAAATATAGAGGTATAAGAAGTATACCTCTGAGCAGGGCTTTTCTTCTCCGAAGAAAGGTGCCGGAACTCACCCCCCGTCGTCGCGCTGAAAAACCCGGAAGTGATAGCGCGCGATTGGTGGAGACGGACCACGTGATCCGGACTC
>JAOYMU010000192.1:81095558-81107223 GCA_025802295.1 Psammodynastes pulverulentus | reverse complement strand
CCCGGTACCATTTGATCTACGGACCGGTACCGGTCCGCGGCCCGGGGGTTAGAGAACACTGCTCTAACTAATCTTCTAGTTATTACTGTCAAGAAAAATATCTTTCTACTTCTCAGTTATGTCACTGATACTTTATTTTATTCTCTCCAAATATGCATCAGCCCTTTAAGGTAATCCAGACCAAAAAACCAAAATTATGTGAATGCTAGTACTATTTTTATTATAAGGGTAAAGGTAAAGGATTCCCCATCCAGTTGTGTTTGACTTTAGGTGACAGTGCTTATCTCTCTTTCCTAGCCAAAGGAACCAGCATTGTCCAAAGACGTTTCTATGGTCATATGGTTGGCATGATTATAGGTCAAGGTGCACAAAACATTGCTATCTTCCCACCAAAGTGGTATCTACTTATCTACTTGCATTTGCATGCTTTGGAACTGCTAGGTTGTCAGGACCTGGGGTAGGAATGGGAGCTCACTCTGTCACATGATATTTGGGTCTCAAATTGCCAACCTTTCAGTTAACACACCCAGCATCTGAACCACTAGGCCACTGCATTCCTAGTAACAAAATCTTGGAAGACTAAATGCACCTTTCCCTTCCTGTCTTTTACATTTGAGAGAATTAGGGAGGGTCATGGCTGAGATATTTTTTCAAATTACATTCCAGCTTTGAACTCAGATTTCTCTTATCTGACCATTGTCTTGATTGTAGCTCTTCTTCCTGTTCCTCAAGGTTATTCTCACAGCCCCTTATAATATGTTTAAACATGATTTGATATCAAACTGTTGTTTTATATCCATAAACTATGATAAAAAACACAGGTAATCATTAATAATGTATGAAGCATTATTAGCATACAATAGTAATTGCTATTCTACTGTGTCATCTTTATACCCCAAAATTTTATCAATTGTGATAAAATACACTAAGAGCTCCAAAATCAAATTAAACATGATAGGAATATAAAGGACAGTCATAATATGTTCTTCAAAGCATATTAATTGGTAAAAATAGTTCATTTGTAATAACACTCATTATTACATTTATAATAATCACATTTATAATTAATGTTATAAAATAATTCCCAAAGAATGGTTGGAATACATTTTGATCCAATTTATAAAAATAAGAGGAAACCCATATTTAGCTAAGACATGAATTAGAAATTTAAACCAAACCATATTTAAAGTCTTCTCTATATCCAGTGAAATAAGCTGTTGCCAAGTCAATTTAATAGCTGCATCATAAAGTGTTATTATGCAAACATGCAGCCTTGTTTGCAAGTTTTTCATTAGGAAAAAAATGGCTTGATATTGCTTGAATCTTATGGCTGAAGAACAGGGACAGGCCCAAAGTCACCCATCTGGCCTTGCGCCTAAAGCAAGACTAGAATTCAAGATCTCCCGGTTTTTAGCCTCATATCTTAACCACTACATCAAATTGACTCTATTACGTTGTTGGCTTCAAAATCCTGAGTTTCAATATGTACAGATACTAATGTTTTGCCTTAGTGTATTATTATATCTTGATTCTTTCCCTTTGAAATTGAAGTCAGACCCAAGACAGCCTCTTAAGAGATGATGGCTCTTGTTTTTCCTAGGGAATACAGTAAATCAAAATTGGTTAGCAGCTCCATCAACTTTCTCAATGACCCTAAACTAGAATGATATTTAACTAGAAAATAAAGATTTATTCAGTTTCTATCCCTCTATCAGGTTTCTGGTAGCAGTTTTGACTGGAAGTAGTTAATTCCAAGAAGAAATATCTTCAAAACTCTGATTAGTAAGATTTATCAAGGGGATTAAACCAAACCCCAGTTCTCTACTTTGACAGGCTAAGTTAGTAAGTTATCAGGGGTTTTTTTTCCCCCTTATTCCCTTTCTATGTAAAGCGGAAGAGGCTTTTCTCTTTTGGTGTTTTGAAAACAGTTACTAGACTTCTTATCAGTTCAAGAACTAGCTCTCACACATCCTTTTTGCCCAGAGGAAATTCAATAGATAAATAAATGGTAATGTTTGTTCAATATGGGTGATCCAGTTAACTGCCCCACTCAGTTAATAGGCTGTTCTCTTCAGAAAGCAAAATGATTTGTCTAAATTTCTTGGAACAGCGTGTGTATGGATGGTGGTGGTTGGATTTTAATATGATTTTAAAACAATAATGAATGGCTATTCATCTCATGTACAAGTTTACATCAGATATTTTGTATCATAGATAATACCTCTTTCCTAAAAACCTACATTTTTAAGAAAGCAAACTAATAAAGAATTAACTTGCTTAATTAAAGATACCCGTTTTCTGTCTTGCTTTTAATATCTCACCTGCAATCTAGCTGCTGAGCCAGCATATCTGGTAGTGACTTGTATGAAGTACATCTAGCTGCATGACCCAAATGTCATGCTCTGAAGAGCATACTTGTGCACAGAATAAGTCTCAGTTAAGATGGTATTTTGCCTAATCCACTGTGACTGCCCAAAATCTCCTGATATGTCTCGCTAATGATAAATTGTTTTATCTCTGTAGACTTTGAATTATAAAATTAATCTAAAATGACTATTGGTTTGCAAAAGAGCAGGAAAGCAAATAATTCACAAAATATCTCATTTTTTTTCCATATAAAAGGTACAAGTAGAAAGCAGGTAAAATCTCTTCAGCAGGCATTAAAAAAAATTAAAACATCTGTTTTACCCAGAGAAAATTCAATAGATAAATAATTGGTAGCTTTTCTTCAATAGGGGTTGTCTAGTTAACTGCCCCACTCAGTTAATAGGTTCAGAAAGGAGGTTTCTCATCCTGTAGCTCAAAAGAAAATCCAGTGTATTCATCAGCCATATGTTCTGTTCTTGCCATATTTTCTCATGAACAGTCAAGGTTTCTAATCTTTGTTAAGCACAGGTCTACAAAAGAGCCACTAAGAAACCGATCCAATTTAAGATAAATGCCATATTCAAGAGTATCTTGTGACAAACCTGCATCGGGCATAGTTGAAGGACCATTTTGAGAGAATCTGGGAAGTTCAACCACTTGGAGACACATGGGAAAATGGCAACTGTGCGATAAACTCTAATTGCAGGATCAGAACTTTAGAAGTTCTGGCCATCTGAAGCTTTTCTGCAGTGATTCTACCGCATCTTCCTTGGACATAAAAGAAATACTGAAGGGAATATTTTAGGGTCATAATTTAAGTGGATCATCTTATTGGTCTTAATGTCAGAGCATCAGGAGAAAACTGGGATTCTAACAACAGAAGAGTTATTTCAGTATAGTTCTACTAATTCTGGCTTGATATCATAAGATTATCAAGGAGTTGGAGGAAATGATAATCACACCTCAGGAAAGAAATATTAGTGTCCTAATGGATAAGAAAAGATAGGATGAAAGGCTGCAATCTAGATGTAGCAGAGAAACAAGGATCGGCTGTTGGTTGGCCTGATTCCTTTCAGACTACAATAAAACCAGAGAAGTCAAGTGATAATTAAGGTGGGGTATCTGTTCCATTAGACCTGGACATGTTTTGTACACCCTTGGTAAAACAGTGACACCTACTGGGCTATATAAAGTGTGACTTTTCTGACATGGCACCTGCTCTATGTAATAGCATTCCCTACCAAATCTGGACGACCCGAACTCTATTGTTTTTTTTTAGAAGCCTGTGAAAACCTGGCTCTTTCCCTGGGCCAAGGGCTGGAATGTTAACAATGGGAAGATGTGATTGATGACTATGGATAGTATATTAGACTTCAACTTGTTTTGTTTTTGTTTGCTTTTAATGCAAACTTTCACGATCCAAAGCTTTTTTTATGTAGATGAGTGGCTATATAAATTGGGAGGGAGGATGGGTGGGCATTGCGGGCACTGTCTGGCAGTGTTTCCGGTCCTTTCTGTTGGGTTACATTCAGAAGGTTCCAATCCTTCTTGTTGGGACACATTTACAAGATAGTGCTGAGGGACATCTGTTCAACCTTATATATTTGGCTGACGGAATGCCATAGTATTCTACCTTGTCCCTTACACTGCTTGAGATCACTAGGGTAAGTGATTCCATCAGTATGTTAATGCCAACCAGTTCTATCATGCCTTATAATATAAGTTAAAGAGGAAATTAGTACCACTGAATGTGCCTAATCTCAATAACATGTTGGATAAAAGAGAACACTCTGAAATTAATTCCAGACAAGACAGAGATGCTGTTGATAGCAACTAATTGGACTTGGCCATTGAGGTGATTTTTTTTTTACAATCCCATAGAGTAGACTTTCATTTCAATGGTGTCCTTTGCCCATATTTGCAGGTGGAGCCTGCGGCAAGGAATGTGTTTGTATAACGATTATACCAGTTGTGACCTTCTTGAACTGGTCATATTTTGACATAAATATATCTGCCTTGGTGACAATCAGTCTAGACTACTATAATACACCAGTGGTGGGATTCAAAAATTTTTACTATCAGTTCTGTGGGCGTGGCTTGGTGGGCATGGTGTGGCATGATGGGCGTGGTGTGGTGGGCATGGCAGGGGAAGGATACTATAAAATCTCCATTCCTACCTCACTCCTGGGGGAAGGATACTTCAAAATCCCATTCACTTCCCACCCCACTAACCTATTTTCTAGCTCTGTTCTCCTGTGCAGGGCAACATAAGAAGACCCAGTCAATCAGCTGAGACTTGGAAGGCAAAGAATAGAAGGGGCAGGGCCAGTCAGAGGTATTTGCCGGTTTTCCAAACTACTGAAAATTTCCGCTACCGGTTCTCCAGAACTGGTCAGAACACCTGCTGAACACCACCTCTGGAATACGCTTTATACGGAACATTTTTGACAATTGTCCAGAAACTGCAAATACAGTATTTATTTAGCTAATTAAAAGTATGGGGATTACATGATGCCTGCATGGAAATATCTGCAGAGGCTTCCAAATGCCCATCAAACATAATTTAAGTGTTGTTTATATGAAAAATTATAAAGAGTTTAGAATCTGATGATCTGAGAAATTGCCTGGTTGATTTTACAAGAAGTTGTCATTTAGCGACCACAATTGGGACCAGCAACTTAGTCATTAAGTGAAGCAGTCATCAAGTGAAACTGTAACTATGCTTATCATAACTCAGCTTTTGTTTGCTTTATAGATTTGTAAAGATTATAAATTTGAGGACTTTTTCAGCACCATAACAATTGTGAATGGCCGCTAAATAAATTTGTTGCTATACTAGGATTAGTGTAATTTGAATTATTTTATTATTGTGATTTATCTTTTGCTCTATTATTGTATGCCTTGAGTGCTTATTTAAGTCAAAAAGTAAGACACAGATAACTAAATCACAAAGGATTAAACTGTGGAGCCTGAATTTAAAAAATAATATTTTCACTTGTATATGAAAAAGAACAGTCAGAAAGTCAGTTGTCTCAAAGGTGTCTTAAGATGTACATTGGTCATACAGCCTCACTTTGCTAATTTGAACTGAAAGCAATATTACAGAATTATTTTTGGAAAATGAAACAAAGAATCTAAAACTCAGTTTGTAGGTATTGCTTAATGTGGCAACATGCGTAGCACGACTTATCCTATTAACCCAGTTAAGAATGGGTTTTCTGAGATACGTTTCAAATTTCAATCAAGTTAGATCATGACTATTCTATCTTGATTTTCTTCCCATGCTGATGTAATAATTCAGTCTGTTTCTTTATTTTGCCAAGCCAAATACAATGTGCACCAATAGCTTGCTTTCTTCCAAATCTGGAACTTCTAATCATTTCAAAAGTAGGATGTATTTTTCTTTGTATGACCTAAAGCCAATTAAAAATGGTCCAGGTTTTGTTGCCTTTGTTTCTAGTTATATACTTGTGGCCTATGGGATTCGACAATTTGACATACTAGTATCATGGAAGTGTTTTAGAGTTTGAGTCAATTTCGTGCAGACTATCTGGTAACTGTCACTTTGATTTTCTCAAACTTCATCCACATGATAAAATAAGCTGGAAGTTTAATCAAAAGAGGTAGCAACTCTAAAGCACTTGAGTAGTTAGCAGAGTTCAGAAGATTGTTTCCAGGACAAATTATTGAATGTTAGGACAAAAATAAAATGCTAAGAAATGCTAAGATTTTCCTAGTGATCAGCAGGGATCATCTGTGGGAGCTGCATTTTTTCGTTTTGTTTATTCACTCACACCTTTACACATGCTAGCCTGCCTGCTTCCGTAAGGCAAACAACAGGGTTGCAGGCTATTCAATTTTATTTTCACAACCACAAGAAAGCCGAGGTTAGGGGTAGCTGAAAGAAAGTGACTGGCCTAAGATCTTTCTAGTTACATAATGCCTGAGAGGCATATTCAGTTCTGTTCTTCCAAGCTGTAGTCCAAAACCTGATCCTATTGACAAAAATCTCATAACAATGTAATTTAATCTGTTTGATATTCTGATCCAAACCCAAATAGATTGACTTTTTATTTATTTCTGCTTCTACAGTACTCATCTATGCTCCTTTCCTGTTTACTGAGTGGGACAGATGCTACTGTTTTAAGCATCTATATTGTTGCTTTAAGGATCTATACCCATTAACATTTTTAAGGATCTATACCCATTAAAAATTTGTATTTACATCACAAATTTCTCCATTCAAGTGCCTCTCTCCCACTCTTCTGACCATTCCACTTATCAGCCCTTTCTTAAAGGCCTTGTAATTAGGATTGCTTGACCATCTCCATGCTATAGTTGATATAACCTATCACTATGTATTCAGCATGCTTCTCAGCCATGTTGTTCAAAGCATACCTTAAAGCAATTTATCTACAATTTTTTGAGGGATTATAATTTCTTGGAGGGATGGGAGTCTTGGTCAAAGCTCCAAGTTTTTCTTTAAAAATATGAGTTTGGGGGGCAAGGTATTTACATTTTGATTATTGCCTGGCTTTTATATTTTAAAAGCCATATTTCGTAGTGGAAAAGATGTGTTATATGTATTCAATTTATCTGGCTTCCATGTCAGATAAGCTCAGGAAATTGTAAAAACAGTTGAAACCAACACTATTTTAAAATTGCTTTGGCAAGGATTTAGATTATCTCTTGCTTCTGGCTTATACATGAACATTGGTTATGAAGTCAACAGCATTGACAAAGCAACTGAAACCAGAAAACAAGATATGACAAGGGGAAGCCTAGAGACGAAACAGCCAGCCTAATTATAATAATGTAACAACACAGAATTTCCATCTGTAGTTCTAATATAATTTGGTCAGATTTTCATATTTTGCGTTAATAATAAACAATGACAACAATAGCACTTTCATTTATTATTTCCCTCCTTTCTTTATATTCTGTCACTGTAACTTTATGTATCTCTCCAACATAATTCAGGTCCTACATTTCTGTGAATAGATATTAGAGCTGGAAAAGGAGTGGGGGGAGAGAGAGAGTTTTGTTTTACTGAATTCTCATTCCTCTGCAACCCCTTGTATCCTTTGAAAATCTGTTCCGAGAGGTTGAAGGATCTATGTGAGCATCTGTATAAATCTCTACTTGGTCACATTAACTTTTGTAAAAGAAAGGACATTTTCACTCATGGGAAGTCTCAGCTCAGGATTCCAGCCCATACACCTAGATGAACCAATTTTAATACAATCCCTTTTTTTCTTGATGCTAATAGCAGCTGTGCACATTTATATGGATAGAGTAATCTTCTTCAGGAACATAAAAGGATAGAATAGCATTTCTTTTTCATAAGTTATGCTTCTGAGCCATATCAGGAACTCACATCTTCTAATTTAATCATATCTACCTATACTTAGATATGCATGTCTATATATTGACTTAGTTTATTAAATTAGTTTATTTCAGGCCTGCAAACTTTAAAGATTTTATTAGAAGCATCTGTTAACCGTGTAAGACTATTAGTCTTCTCATATCTCAATAAAAACCTCCAGAATATGTCATATGAGATTAATGTAGTAATTTTTAACTGGATATAAAAGACAATACATCTCTTGCAAACTGAAATGTTGTCAGAATGGCATGTCCCCAAAGGCAACAGTCTGCTGTGCCTATCTATGAGCTTCTGCTCTAGTTTTCCTCCAATAAAGAAGTTCAGACTCAGGAGAAGAGGAAGAAGTGAAAGGAAAACCTTCTCTTGAAGACCCAACCTTGGTATACCACTTGAACCCAAAACTCTTCCAACAGCCTCAGCAGAATTTAAGTCAAAATTATAATGGCTAAGATGCACCACCATGTGGATGTTTGGGAGTGATGGGGGCCAGCTGTGATTTTTTAAAATTTGATTTATATCCTTCCTTTTCTTCAGGAACACATGGAGGCAGCTCAAGTATTATTTTTTCCCTCCCCACTACAACTATGCTGTGAGGATAAGTTGGGCTGGGTGACAGTGACCGGCCTAGTCACCCACATCTGAAGACACAAAACTCCTTAATTACAACCACACACTGGCTCTCACATGCAGACTTAATCTGACTGGAGCTTGGCTATTCGGGGCATAAACGACATAAAGCTGTCTGAGCAGGCAGCTACAAATTATGTTTGCATCTAGTGATTCTATGTTTGGAAATTCAAATTTATTTGATCTTTGACTCCTTGCCATCCACTGCCTGACTCTTTTTAGCAGTAAATAATTGCTTTTGCACCAGAATTGGCCTCTTCTTCTGCTTCTTCATTTGTGGCTAACTTGGGAAGTTTGATTAGTCCTTCTAATATCCCTGGAACCAGAACATCCTGTTAGAAGAAATTAACTGCAATTGAAGCTAAATTACATTCTCAAATGAAATTTCTCCTCTGTCTCAGTAAATCCCACTTTTAAGCTCAAATCCTGAAGAGTCACTTATTCAGAAAAAGATAAAATAGGGATACTCTTTAAAAGTATTTTTAAAAAGATATATTCTAGAAAATGTGACTTAACATTTTCAGTTGAACTTGGCATATATACAATAAGCTATATCTATATTTGATTTTCTAATCAACATCAATAGTTTTAATCACATTGTAATCAACATTAATGACTTTTAATTAATATCCATAGATTTTTAGACTGCAAAATTTCCCCCCATACTTCTAGATTTGTTTTGGCATAGTTTTTTAAATTCTGTATTATGATGATTTTTAAAATCTGACATAATATTCCCTGATCTTTTTAAATATATATATAAATCATTTTTATCACAATCATTATACTTAGGTATCTTTGAGATTTATGTTTAATACTATTATAGCTTTTAAATATACCGCCCTTCCAAGTTTTTCTCTAGTTATTAAGTTAACAAAAATAAATGTTATACCACTTGGAATGTTCTTTTAAAACAGATAGATAGCATGTAAATCAAGTGGGTAAGTAATTAAATACTTATTTATTTTAATCTCTATTATTTGTCCTTTTCTTTTTAGTAAATGGGGTCTTCAGCCCTCTATGGATAATTACACATGACAAAATAACAATTTGTCACAATCCTCACCCTGATTTAGGATTAGCAATCTGATAAATTAAACACAGCAATAGTGAGTATAGATAAGTCTGTAGAAAGGGGAAAATTCCATTTACTTTCTTTTATAACTCTTAATTGCCCAGCCCTCCTGCTGTCCCTAAAAATCAGTGGTCTTGAGAGACTGACTGGATAAAAATCAACCTGTAGCCATGGCAAGCTATAATCATTTTTACTCAATATTTAATGACAATTAAACATAGAGTAACACAGCAATTGCTAACAGTAAAAAAAACTCTAAACAGAAGGCACAGCATATTTCAAACTATATTACCCACATTGTGGTAATACACCAAGCATGTAGGGAAGAGAGGAAATGAGGAGGGGCCAATCCAAGTCCATTTTATGGCTAATTTGCAGAATTTTTTCTTCTATTAGAAGCATCTTCTTAAGAGTGTTTTGCTATAAGCAACTGTTCTTTTAGCATTCCAGCGGTGGGATTCAAACATTTTTACTACCGGTTCTATAGCATGGCTTGGTGGGCATGGTGGGTGTGGTTTAGTGGGCGTGGCAGGGGAAAGATACTGTAAAATCTCCATTCCCTCCCCACTCCTGGGGGAAGGTTACCACCGGTTCTCCGAACTACTCAAAATTTCCGCTATCAGTTCTCCAGAACTGGTCAGAACCTGCTGAATACCACCTCTGAAGCAACCTGCATTGAGTGGAGTCAGACAGAGACCAGTCTTGATGAAGAAATATCCATTTATGGGTAAGAGACCAACATTACATTCCAAAAAACACATCTATTTCTTTCACAGTTGCTGCGCGGAGCTTCGAACGGAGGGTCATAATTTTCGAGTGTTGAACCCAAAATAGAATCCTTAAGCAAGAGAAACATTTGGGCCATTCTGATAACCCTCCTCTCTTCTCCCCACCCCTCCAAATAAGCCAGAGGAAATGGTGACTTTGTCTCTTTCACACACTCGCTTGGTTAATAAGTGAAATCACAGCTCCGGCAACACGAGGAAGAAAAGGGTGCTGTTTTGTGAATTGATAAAAACACAAACAGAAGCATCCGCCACCATCCCTCCCAGGTGAGGGGAAAATATAAAAAGCTTTATCCTGCAACGGAACAATGGAAGAGAAGCATTAAGAAATATATTTTGATATATACTTATTGCATTTGTTGACCCCCGCAAGAATTGCGTATGCTCAAACCTGGAAACAAAAGATGGTACCTCCCGGTTAAAAATTTTAATGCGTGCAGAAATGCCCAAATTATCATTGAAATTAGAAGATAAAGAGGACTCAGATTATTATGAGATTTGGGATAAGTGGTATAATTGGCTGGAAAAAAAGGGATAAAGAGATCAGAGAAAAGTGCAAAGAATTGTAAATAGACATATATAATGATATACAGATTCATGTATGATACTCTACACATATGTTAGTGGTTACTGGAAGATGTCACATTACCGTTAAGTATGTTGATTGATATTTTTATCTTGTTTTTTGTTGTTTGCTTGTATGTTTGCACTTGTTTTTGTCTTGTTTTGTTTTTATAGAGAAAGAAAAGATCAACAAAGTTTATTTAAAAAACAAAGAAATATATTTTGAAAAAGAGAAACACGCTTGCAGAAGTATCCCCAAAAAGAGAGGGTTAAAAAAAGAAATATATTCATTTATTGGAGCCTGGGATTGAATTTTCATTTTCCCTGTTGGCAATGTTTAATAGGAAGCTGGAGATGGATGGTACCAGTGACAAAGGTGGCCCGGGGACTAAGTTATATAAAGCAGCCGATATGGTAAGATGGATAGTTAGCAAGTTCCCCCAAGTAGGAAAAAGGTTGTCACAGATGCCCATAAGATTTGCATTTTGGGTGTGATGAATAAGTATAGCTGCCATTTTAGAATTGAAACCGGGGTCCAGGATGCAGACGGAATCCATCACAGATTTATTTTGCTTTTCAACCATTTTGCCTCTTGCCGCAGCAAGCATGAATAGGGATCAAACTTCAGCCAACCCAAATTTTTTGAAAACCATTTTTTGGCAGAGGCTGAGACAGGGATCTCTCAACTTTTGAAAAGGTAGAGAGAGATTCCGCATGAGAAAGTGTGTTAAGAGATAAAATAGACAATGAAAATAGAATAGAATGGAATGGAATGGAATGGACTAGAACAGAACAGAACAGAATAGAATAGAATAGAATAGAATAGAATAGAATAGAATAGAATAGAATAGAATAGAATAG
>JAOYMU010000192.1:81066003-81087673 GCA_025802295.1 Psammodynastes pulverulentus | reverse complement strand
ATGGTGAGGGAGAATCACTTCATTGCTCTTACCAGATTTTGTCTTTATCTTTTATGTTTTATTGCAATTCATTTAATTGTTGTGAGCTGCCCAGAGTTATTGACAGTGGGAGAGTATACAAATTTAATACATTATTATTATTATTATTAGTAGTAGTAGTAGTAGTAGTAGTAGTAGTAGTAGTAGTATCAAAATAATATGCACTAGTATATTTTTCTTGTTTCATCAATTTTGTATTCTTCTACATAGATCAGGAGTGCCAAACTGGAGTTCTTGGAGGGCCAGATCAGTATTGTAGATATCCTCTGTGGGCCATGCACCCCCTGTGCCCCATTTTCACTAGTAGAGGCACAGCCCCACAGGCCAGATCTAAGCATTCAGCCCACAGGCCTTGAGTTTGACACCCCTGACATAGACACATTAATTTATCATTTAAAGAGATCATAAAGGGTAACTGATTCATCATTAGTCATACTGCCTTTCTAAATAAAAAAATGTATCCTATTTAGGTGATATTAAATCCAAGGGTCCGTGAGTTCTCTTCTAAGGTTCACACTTAATTTGTTCATATTTCCTATTCTTTTAATGAAAAAAGGTTGCCTGTTATCCATATAGAAGAACTGGAGAGCCAGATTGTTTTATTGGTTAAGCCACTAGATTAGAAGCCAGGAACCTGTGAGTTCTAGCCCCTCTTTAGACATAAAAGCCAGCTGGGTGACTTTGGGCCAGTCACTTTCTCTCAGCCCAACTTATCTCACAAGGTTGTTGTTGTGGGACGATGAAGGAGTATTGCATGTGTTCACCACCTTGAATTATTTATAAAATAGTAAAGGTGGGATATAAATAGCAATAGCACAGACTTATATACCGCTTTATAGTGCATTTTACAGCCCTCTCTAAGCGGTTTACAGGATCAGCATATTGCCCCCCACAATCTGGGTCCTCATTTTACCCACTTCAGAAGGATGGAAGGCTGAGTCAACCTTGAGCCTGGTGAGATTCGTTCTGCCAAATTGCAGGCAGCTAGCTGGCTGTAAGCAGAAGTAGCCTGCAATTACTGCACTCTATCCTCTGCGCCACCGAGGCTCATAAATAAGCAAGCAAGCATTGTTTAGCTGCAGCAAGCAAGTTTTATAGCAAAACACCAACATTTTTGTAAGGCAAAAATGTGAATTGACTTTAATCCAATGTACTGATTTGCTTACAAAATATTTCTACTATTTGGTGCGGTCTACGGAATATTCATTTGGAACAGTCTGTTTTCTTTTGTATTTGTGGCATATTTCATTGAAAGGTATTGCCTCATTGCATGTATAGGTTTTATGGGGGCAAACTCTCCTAAGAAAATTAATTGCAGGTAAGTGGTGTCGTTTTGTGAATAGAGATGGAATATTACAATACTAAATGCTCTGTGCTTTTCAAACCTTTCTCAAATCTCAGAAAATGTTTGCATCTGGGAATGAGCAAAGGTTCTGACCAGTTCTTATTATGCTGTAAGCACATCATCATCCCTTAACTGATCTGCTTTTCCTTGAATCTGGGAGTCAGAAATCCCTTTTTCTCTTCTGTTTTTCTGCTGCAGAAATTCCCAACATTCCCATTTTGTGGGCTCCAGAGAGGGGTAAGCAATATCTTCAATCCCAGCCAATGATTTCTAATCCAGTTCATTGCTAGTATTTTTGTTTGTTTTATTTTGGCATCATTTATCAAAAACAATTTTAGATGCGTACTCATTTTTTAAATTTCCTTGTGGAGTCTCATGTTCTTAATTTTGTTTATTGGAGGATCCCCAGATCTCCATCAGGCATTAAGGCTTTGCCTCATCTCCATTTGTGTTCTGTATTCTTGTGAATTTTCATATAGCTATGTTGCCCTATATTATTTATTAGAACAAGAGCATCCAAATTCTGGGGTTCTTTTACTTACAGTAATCTTAGTTACCAGAATAATAGTGTATTAACAGCCCCAATAGCTACTCAAGAGCTTTGTTTTTCTTCCTTGGCAGCTGCTTTTTCTAATCATACATGGGCATGGCCCTATTCAGTCTTTGCTTTAAAAAAATGATATGGCTCTCATTGCTTTCTTTCTGCTTTGCCTACTTGCTGGCTACCTGGCATTGCAATGCACTGTTTGCTGCTTGATTGCCTGGAATTGGTCTTCTTTACCTTTGACTGTAGCATTTACTTATTGCCCATGCGTTCTGGCTGCCACTTGTATGTGACTATTGATGGATACTTCCAGTTACCTCTTGTCAAACCTTTCCCCTCTTTTCACTGTTTCCAATGATATTATGCATCTGCTGACTTCATTGAATTGCTGTCCTGAAGATTTGTGCATCTGCTAATTGATCCTGCTCTGTCAATTTGCTATGTCTGCCTTTTTTTCTTGCCTTGTCTGTTTGACCACTAGCTTATGTTGATCACATGATACCCTTAGAATTTGACTGCACTTTAGTACTGCCATTTCTATGCAATCCCAATCATTTGCTGATTGTGTGCTCTTTCTTGTTTATATACTGCTTACTCTTCCATCAAAAAATAAAAAATGTGAAGAAGAGAAAAATGTTTTGATCTGGCTCCAGTTTACCCTTATTCAGTACCATATGATTGGATTTTTAGAATGTATTATTTATTTTTTAATCAAAATATTAGGTCTCAACCCTTACAAGGTTTAGAGTAAATCTCTTACTGTACAGTTTTTTCTTTGTTAAATTACTGTTAAGACTAGGTTATGTCTCTCTCTCTCTCTGGCACACACACACACACACACACACACACACACACACACACACGGATTTGCAGCAGGCAGATTTGATGTTTTGAAGCAGTACAAAGTGGGGATGCTTTCCACTGGGCTATATAAAAAAACGACAAGGAATATTTCTTGACTACATTTGCTTTAGTATTTGTGTAATGTGTCGTCATGTCCAGTTTATACTAACCAGTTCTGTTCTTGGACTAACATGAGTGACAGAGATGAACAGGTCTTAATTATTGTTCTAGTTAACAAAGTGTATAGTCTACAAAAAGTCAGAAATAAGCTATAGAAAAATAGCCCATAAATGCTAAGATACGTTTAGGGAAAAACTAGAAACTAGGGCTCAATGGAATAGCTGATGTAATTCCATCATATATCATCTATTTTTTTCCCATAGGAAATATTATTTCATTTAATAGACTTTTTTAATGAGAATTATAAGGAAAACTTTTTATTGAATACTCTGAGCGTTATATTTTATTTAAGAAAAAATCTAGAAGGCATTAGCTATTCAAAAGACAGTAACATACTCTTTAAAATATCTTCTGGCAACTTTCCATGCAGTATTCCAAGAAGATGCAAGGACCTTCTGAGAAAGAATTCCAACTTCAAAGTAGGTCTTTCTCCTTAGTCTCAATGTTAAGATTTCACACAATTGAAATTGCCTGGGAATTTTTCTCTTAATCTTCTATTAAAATACAGTATAATCTCTGACTTGACATAAATTTCCATTCTCACATTGTCATTCAATTAATAGAGAATCTTATTTCCTTAACCATGTATTGATGGCATCATATTAAATAAAGTATATTTAAATTGCTGGTAGCAGTGACTTCCAGTATAGCAAGACAATTGTTGTACATTTGGTTTTGCTTTTTTCTGATATTAATAATTTGAAATGGACACAAATTCAATGTAGTTAAACTGAGAAACACTCTTGAAGAATTCTAATCCTGTTCTGGTTTCTTAGAAATCTTCTGTTTGCTGCAGCATTTTTTCTAAATTAAGTCACAAATGTCAAAATTCTTGCTTTTAATTTGAAGCTTTCCTGACAGCTTTCATTATGTTAGAATTCAGCCAGTCTGCATCGTAGAATTTTCTCTATTCTAGCATTTGAAATTGTATATATATTCTGAAGGAGCAGGAATTTTTTTAACAAATGTTCCTAGTTACTAGAATGATCTTTCAATTCAGATATTAAATAAAACATACATTCTTTAGTTTTGATGTATCATTTCTGGCATTTTTTTCTGTTTGCAGCTTTCATAGTTTGAATAGTTTTTTTGTCTTGGTGTTCATGATATTCAATTCTTAATAAAATTCTGTTCTTGACATTTCTATTTGAAAAACACTTCATTTTGCCCTTTGACTTTGTATGACATTTCAACTGTGTTTAAAATCTGTTGCTCAAGTGGATAAATCTAAATTATAATTCTTCATCTGAAATCTTTTAGCATCGCTTTCAAGGAAGTTTCTCTATACTTATAAGATTTTAATTTTTGGAGGAGGGAGGTTGGCAGTACTCTAATTTCTTCCTAGTAAAACTAAAACAAGAATACTGAATTACTTGCAAAGTTTTGTTCTCTTATCATTAAAGCAGAATTATTTTTATTTTTTATATGCATCCTCATCCCACTTCACCTCAGTTTAAGAACTACAAAATTAAGCATTCAGTATATTAATTTCTTCTGGAGTCTTACCATTTTCACTGATATTTTTAAATTTAGATCTTTGAATCACAAATTAAAAATTTCCCAGTGGATTATCCCCTTATCTTTAGCTTTGCCATTCAATTTAGCTAAAGGTCTAAGAATCACATTTGCAAGGATTTTTAATTACATCTAGAAAATTAATATGTTTGAAACTGAGTTTTATACTCTTGTATAGAATTGGTGTATTACTGGATTACTATATAATAGGCAAATTGATTTGCCAATAAGAAATTAGAAACTTAATACTTCAGATTACTTTATATTACCGTCAGAATTCCATATTATTTATGTGTACAGCTTGTAATTTTTTCTCTAAGTGTGTGTTTTTGTACATATAAATGATGTGATAGGACAGTCATGTAATTCCTATAATTTTTAATTTGTTTGTATGATGTTTGTTTGTTTGTTTGTTTTATATGGCTGCCATCTCAAACAAGTGATTCTTGGTGGTGAACAATCATAACATTTATTAAAACCAAATTACAAGCACAATACAAAAGAAAATTAAATATAGATAGCAGCTGAGAAAATTAGAATACATGCATGTTAAAAAGATCAAGAGTAATGGATGGGATTGGTTTTAAACTTTATGTGATGTTATTTTTAGAATTTATTATTATTTCTATGGTTTTAATTCTGTTAATTGTCAGCTACATTTTTACTATTTCAGGTAAATCACTTTTTCTTAGGAACGTAATAGAATACAAATCCTAATAAATAAGCAGATAAAGAGTAGAATCACTGAAGATTTAGAATAGCTTTTGTAAGTTAGAAAAACACACATAAAAATAATTGTACATCAAATTTAATAGACTGTTCTTTCCTCTTTAACTAGGTACAACTAATTTTGCCAAGCCATGACTTCCAGTCACTATCAGTTTGCTCCCTGCAAATCTCATGGTACCAGTGGCATGTTAATTGGTGTAGTCTTTACTCTCGCTATGTTAAATTTCGTATGGTGCATGTTTCAGCCAAGGTTTGATGCATTTAGATACCTTTGATAAAATTTGCTTGAAATTCCTCTTCTTAATCATTTGGTATACGTATTGCCTTAAGTTAACCTAGTCTATTGATAATGCTGTTATCAGCGCTGTTTTGCTTGTAGAGTCTTTCAGTTTTAGTTGCTTTCATTTCTTGCATCTTCCTGAAGCACAGGTGACCAGGTGAAAAGCTTTTACATTTTTATTAAGCCTTTGCATTATAACCCTGCCATTTAAAGGATGAGAAGTAATGAGGAAAGAATATTGTTTCAAGATTCATTTGAAAGTTAAATTGAGATTATTTTAAAAATCCACTCTAAAGAGACGGATATAATGTCAGTGACTATTCACAACACAGGTAAATGTCACCCATAAAATATTCTTTCCTGAACTCTATTGCATTGGTGGGTTATTGGTCAGCTGCCTTGTTTTGAGTGGTCATTCTCTTTTCAGTAGGAAAATGCTAATAGATCTCACATTTGGCAGCTGTGACTTTTATGAATAGTATTTCATTAATAAAGTCATTCAGAGTCTTGATTTGGCATAAAGTTATGTAGTGGAGGCTAATGTCTGACCATGCTAATTGGGACACCTTTAGGCCTTTGGATTCCAGTGCTATAGGTAGGATTTTCATTATGTCCCTTCCCACTTATGTACTAGATGTATACCCTTTCTAGCCTGTCAACTGGATTCCCAAAACAATCAGTGCATTATTGAGAGGGAATATTTCATATAGACTTGAAAGAGGCTATGCTATGTCCCCCTTAAAACCCTCTTGGATCTACTGTATGAGATAACTATTACCTTGTCTCCAGGTTTCCCATTTTATCTCCCTAGGAGAAATTGGTTATTGAATGTTTTTAGTTAAGCTTCAGACCTAAATTCCTTTTAGACCTCTCAGCTGACTTTGATACATATTTCAAGTATCTTTTTTGGATTGTATGCAGAGTTAGGGAAACTACATTGCAGTTGTTTTTATCCTTCAATTGGTGGTTTTAAGTGACAAAATGCCAGACCTCTTTTACGTGTAAACTTTTATTTTAAAAAAAACACTGGGAGAGGTTGTATATTGGTTCAGAGAATGGGTATCTTCAGTATGTTGATGATACTTGATTGTATGTTACCTCTCCAAACCATTCCAGTTATGTACTGAAAGACTTTTCCTGGTACATATAGATAGTTGGGATCTGGTTGAGAAGAACCAGATTAGGTTAAACCAAGGAAGATGGAGCTACTATTTATTTAGTGAGATTCTTAATCAATGTACTGTTTTCTTTTAAAGGGGTAGCAGATAATTTTTGCTTAACTCTCCCTCCAAATATTTTAGTTTTTACTGGTGCAGTCCTTTGTTTGTTTGTTTGTTCGTTTGCCACTCATTTCATCACAAGGAATGGACCATAGTATAGTATGGTCATTTGCTAGATCCAAAGGTGCTGGCCAGTGGTGAAAAAAGTAATTTCAGCTAGTACAGCAAAAGTAACCTCCAAGCTCTGTATTCAGCCTCCCTTCGTGCCAGTAGAAGTTTGCGAACCCTAAGAAGCTTTGCCTCTGTCTGTGGATACAAGGGGTCTGCCAGCCCAGGACGGTTTGTACTTTGGCTGGGGCCATCTCTATGCCCTCATTTGACACTCGAAAGCCCAGGTAGTCTAACCATGCATGGTGAAATTTGCATTTCAACATTTTGACGTACAGGTTTGCCACTAGAAGTTTTTCCAGTACCTGCCGAATTAGGGGTATGTGGTTGTTCAAGGTCTCAGTATAGATGTGGATATTGTCCAAGTAGACAAGGATCCCCTTATAGAAGTGCTCTATATAAATTGTTAAAAATGCAGAAAATTGGATTTTCAAATTGGCTTTGGATAGGCATTTTAAAATCCTGGAGCTATTTACATAAAAAGCTAATATCATATTTATATTTTGGAATATTTAAGTATAAGAGATTTAGATTGGGGTGTAAGTGTTTTAAACTTATTAATGGAATTGTTGTGTTTTTACCCTGCTGTAAACCGCCCCGAGTCCTCGGAGATGGGGCGGTATATAAATTGGACAAATAAATAAATAAATAAATAAAACGGAGCTCAGGAGGGCTGCCTGCAGCCCTCCCGAGCTCCATTTTCAGCTGTGATGGCCTCCTGCAACCTCTGCCAGTGAAAACTGAGCTTGAGCAGGTTGCAGGTGGCCCTCCCGAGCTCTAGTTTTGCTGGCAGAGACATCATGGGCCAGGCCTTTGCTGTTTCCAGGGCAGCCCTGCGAGCCAGATCTAAGCACCGTACCGGGCGGATTTAGCCCCCAGGTCTTGAGTTTGACACCCCTGATCTAGTGAATCACTTCCTTTTATGTGGTGACCATCAAATCAGAAATTAATGCCAGGATTCAATTAAAAGCTTTACGAAGGTAAGGTTCTTAAAACAATTTTTTGAAAACTCAAACTTTTAACCTGATGATGTGAGAGCTGCAAGCACAGCTATGAAATAGCCATCCGGCTCAGTTTCCACTCTACCACTGTAATTTGATGGAATGGTTGCTGCCAGGTGACAGCTGGGAAGGAAAGATAACTGTTGAAAATGGGCCAGAGTGGACATGAAGTTTATCTCTGTTTAACTGAGCTTTCAATCCACAGCTAGCAAGAATGGAATTGGACTGGAACCATGGTAGATGAAAAAAGGACAGTTTTATTGTCCTATCACTATTATCTGGTAATTACAATGTAGAAAAGTCCCAATTTGTATCAGTGGGAGTTTTCTTCCCTTTGCAAACAGCAAGTAATATGTCAACCTGTGATGCAGTGTGTGTGTGTGTGGGGGGGGGGGATCCTTTCCGTCAAGATATAATCCCACAATGATTTCCCCTGTCTCCTGTAAACATTTATTTCTTATAGATAAAACTGCAAACTGAATGAAAATTACCACATCCAATTTGATTTTACCCATCAATTATTAGGGCACATTCTTATTTAGAAAGTAGCAGTCTCTCTGAAAATAAGATTTCTATTTTATTCTCAGGAAGACCCAGAAATAATGAGTAGGAAAACATCCCAACAAACTTCTGCATATTGTGACAAGTCTCATTCATTGTTTGCACATACTTTTTATATTACGACAGTCTTTCCAAACTTGGTCCCCCTCAGTGGGACTTTGATTGGAAAAGGTTTTATCAGGGAATACATAAGTTAGTACAAAGCCATCAAGCAACACAAAATAGTTGCCTGTATTTTATCCATGCCCAGATGAACAATGTATGCATCAGTTTTCTACCTTTTGCCATCCGTGAGAGAGCAGAGGCTATTAAATAGATTGAACAGGGTTTTTTTTCTACTCTGTCAACCTCATCTATTGTGACACAGAGTTTTCCTCTCAACAATACATGCCCCTTGTCAACGACCACAGCTGTCTATTTTTATGACCGAGGACAATAAAAAAATCTGGGAAAGGTCAAATCAACTAATTGGTTACGGAGTCAGTTCTCAGTACAGAAGTTGAAGATATTCTTGTGAAGTAAATCAGGTTGGATTAGTTACTGCAGATATTACTGTCAATTTCAAGTCTAAGCCTATAATTTGTCATCCGTATTTCAAAGGGATGAAATAAAATGTCATAGGGATGTTAAAGAAAATATTATATATTTCATTTCCCAATGTAAATGAGTGGCTATGTGTATTTTCAAGCAATGAGTTTTCAGTTATTGCCTACCTTATCCCCAAAGCTAAAGGAAAAGAAATTAATTGCATTTAATCTAACAGTTCCCAAAATATGGCAGGTACTGCTACCCTAAAATATTAGAGAGAAAGTGTGTCTGCGTGTGTGTGTGTGTGTGTGTGTGTGTGTGTGAGAGAGAGAGAGAGAGAGAGAGAGAGAGAGAGAGAGAGAGAGAGAGAGAGAGATTGAATAATGCCACTGTATGAAAACTTTTTCCTAAATGATTCCAGATCATAATCTACAACAATGGTTCCACATAAACTGATGGGCTGAAGTTTTTCTCTCCCTAAGACTAAGAAAATGTAATTGACCCAAAGTCAATGAGCTACTTTATCTAGCAGATCTGTCAAACTGGCGGCCTGCAGGCCAGTTACGTCACACGCAACGCAAGCCATGCCTACACCGGCTCCACAAAGGCAAAAAATGTCAAATACGTCACCATCCGGCCCATGACATGATCGAGTTTGACACCCATGCCCTAAGGGAAGACTAGAGCTCATCTTTAACTACTACATTAAATTAGCAGTCTCTCACAATCTTTTTTTTCTCTTTTTCTGTACATATGAACATATACAAACACATCCATACAACACAAACCTTAGAAGACTGACGTGTAATAGCATTTTGCTATTTTTACTTGAAATCTAATGATATAATTTTATTTTCACCCACAATTTCTCCCCAAAAAAAAATAAGGTCAGATTATTAAATATTTATGAAATTTCTGCTATTTTGCTTTTTTATTTTGTGGTTCTACGATATCGTTAGGGTTGTGTGCATTATAACACCTGCAACCAATGCATTGTTAACCTTGGCTTATAAGATAGTCTTCAAAAACTACTAATAATGCAATGAATTACAAAAATGAAAATATAGAGAATTCTATCATCATAAAGTCTTTACTATACTCTGCATTAGCTAAAGGAGGAGGAAGAAGAGGAGGAGAAGGAGGGACAGCAAAGAAACTGGCATATTCCCAGGTAAGCAATCATACTGATCCATAATATTTTCATGTTCTCCATGACCCTAACTTTATATGGAGTTAGATACACTAAATAAAAGATGGAACCAGAGAACAAGAATGCCCCTACACCAATTTGGTCCTTCCTAATTATAATCAGAAAATATTTTCCTTCAACACATGAGGTTCAATTTTTATTTATAGGAACTTACTTCCTTTTAACAAGAAGATTCTAAATCAAGGGTCTCCAACCTTGGCAACTTTAAGATTGGCTGAGGAATTCTGGGAGTTGAAGTCAACAAGTCTTAAAGTTGCCAAGGTTGGAGACCCCTGTTCTAGATTATTTGTTCAGGTTTGGAAAAAAGCCTGCAGATTTTACCAAAAATAATAATAATAATAATCACCTGCCATGGAAACTTCCCTTGAACTAATCATATGCCCCAAAGGCAAGAGGAACTGTATTTCATGTACATTACAAACTGTGACTATCAGTGAAAAAACAAAACACCTCTCAATAATTGCAGCTAAATTGCCATCTGTGCAGACTATTTTATATTCCTAAACTTAGGTAATTTTTGTTCTTTGGTAAATAAATGAACACTTGCTCTCATAACAAATTCAAATTCAATCATCACTGCATGTCTCCATCTACATGTCCAAATAACCCCGGGCATTTTGGGTACTGATTCAATTGCTTCATCTAGCATGACAGACTGATTTTTATCAGCATCCAAGGTTTAGATTTGAAACAGCACCAGTAAATATTTTATTAGAGGCAAAACAGAATCCACCATTCTATCACACACTATTTTTTGACTACTTAAAAAATTTAAAAAGAATACTTTATGGTCTACGCATATCTAGACTGAGTCCTACCTTACTTGTTTTACTGATAGAAAACATATTTTGTTGTTAATCACTGATATGGTCTAAATTCAACCATAACATAATTATATAAAATTTGTTCATCTCAGAGTAAATCCTTCATATCCAAGCAATTTAGACTTAATCAAGGGACTAACTTTAGAGCTTTGATTTGTGCATAGCAGTAGAGAACTAGAAAACTGACAAATATGCAGTGGTGTTTGCAGGCTCATGCTATATTAACAAATACCTAATGAAGTTGTCTATGGTTTTTATATGGCATTGTGGTTTATTTGCTACTAATTAATGGGACTTCAAGGTCATTTTAATCAACTGACTCTCTAGAATGGGAAATGTCTCAAGAAGACAGAAGATCTTCTCTAAGAAAACAGAATTCCTAGATTAGGGTTTTAAATTAATCTGAAATACATATTGACATTTCTACATATTGCTGAACTATAGTTCTCAAACAGTTTTCCATGGAATTCTAGGATGATTAATCAAGAGCAAAGGGCCTTCCTTAGAAAATTACCATGAAAAGGCAGCAGAAGTAATGATGGTGTGTGTTCCAGAAAGCGTTTTAAATGTTACAGTTCAATATATTGTAGAATATATGTAGATTCTCCATTTAAAAATGTTAATCCAGGATAAACCACCCAAATGGAATACATGACTTAAATATGTAGACTGCCTCTCCCTTTATTCCAACCACTCCAACAAATCTCAGTTTGTATGGCATAATAAATAAAAATCTGGAGCTATTTTTAATTTAGGAAATATTTTGAAAGGAGATTAGGTTTGCGAACTTGCAACACAATCTCCTAGCAAAGTATAATCAAACATACGTACCCCAGTAACAGCTGATCCCAAGTAAAACCTTCTGTAATAGAAGAAAAGGGTTGGGGAATTCAGTGTAAGCATTCTGATTCCAGTGAAAGAAAAATAAAAGTAATTGCAACTGACTTCAAGGCTTTCTTTTAAGATTAAAATCTTATATAGTGCCTGTGCATACCAAAAGGGACTTGTGGCCTTTTAAGTATTGTTTTTCATATCACACGTTCTCTACAATGTGTATTTAAAACTAAATTAAACATATGATCTTGGTGCTCTTGGATAATCTGCACGTTGGTCTTTTTCTGTTTAGGTGAAACAAGTTCATAGTCTATTGAGTGTAACTATTATATCTCTCTGTGCTGAGGGAATTAATACTTGATATTTTATTCTGAACAAATGAAATTCACTGTTACAGTGCCACCATAACAATCTGATCCCAGGAAGAATTGAAATCCCAGGAAGAATTGAAATATGTGGGGGAAAACACTATTTTTCAGTTACAAATGCATCAATTGCTAAAAGTACATGCATGCTGAGATTTAGAATTTGCAAGGAGGATCTGGATTTCATTCATAGGAATAGAATTACTTGCCCATACCCTAAATTTGACAAGAACATATTCAATAGTGTTGTGCTAATTCTTTGAAATAAATACTTTGGAACACACCGGAGTCATACAAAGCATCCCGTTTGAATTATTAAAATAGAGATTTAGCAACTCCTCCTGACTGTTTTCCATATGTACCTCTCAGCTAAGTGAAGTGGCTGTACATGCACACACATGCAGATAAAACCAGAGAAAACAACTTATAAAACAGCTACTCCATCTAAAAAAAACAGGGCTGCTTTAACAATCAGAAAGAGGTACTTCATATACCAGGGGTCTCCAAACTTAGCATTTTTAAGACTTTTCTCAGCTTTGCTAGCTCAGAATTTCTGGGAGTTGAAGTCCACAAGTCTTAAAGTCGCCACGGTTGGAGATCCCTGCTTTATACTGTATATATTACTGTGCATTGCAAAGTATCTCTGCTGAACGACCTGCACATAGATAAATTTAAAAGTGTAGCATGTCACCACTTTATATAATGGCAGCACATCTATGTATGCTCAATTCACTAGTTGAACAAAATAAAATGAATCCTCAATTTACAACCATACATTTAATGACCGTTTGAAGTTACAATGGCACTGAAAATAGTGACTTATGACTGGTAACTGCACTTTCAACCCTCACAGCATTGTCAAGTCACATGATTAAAATTCATGCACTTGGCAACCAGCAGGTATTTATTACAATTGCAGCACCCCTGGGTCATGTGATTGCCAACTGGTACCTTTGCAGCTGGCTTCCAGCAAACAAATCAATGGGAGCCTGATGCACATAACAATTGTGTAATTCACTTAACAACTGCAGTGATTTGGATAACAACTGTGGCAAAAAATATCATCAAATCAGGTGTGATTTACTTAATAACTGTCTTGCTTAGCAACTGAAATTCTAGTCCCAATAGCAGTTATAAGTCTAAAACTAACTTTTCCAATTCTTCAGAGTGGAATTCTGTGCAATTGGCTTCCCATTACAAAATACAAGCTTATGTGTGTACAGACTTTCCCTGAAAACCAAAATTTTCCACTGCTGATCTCTAGCCCAACAACCTATAAGAATATCTGGGAGAATCAGTACTGTAAGACTTAGGGATCAATATCAGCAAGGGCCAATTTTAGACAATAAGATCAATCAACCAATGGGTTTGATTTTCAGAAGTCTGAGACAGCAATGTCTGAAATAAAAACCATGTTAAAATGTCTGAAGAGGTGACCAAATATGTTAGGAATTTAAAACGTCCTTCACAGAACTTCAACTCTGCACAATTTTATGGTTTTTCATAACATATCAATGTATTAATCAAGGTCTGCTTGGATATCGATGGAAGACTCAAGGAATTTTGGATAAGTATGGTAGGAAGCATTAAAGCCACTGTTCTTTTTCATTCAATCCTTCCCCCCCTCACCCCCACACTCATTTTTGAGACTTTGAAGTCATGTAGCTATGTCCAACTTCCTGTGGCCAACTCGCCACGGAACAAGAATTAGACTAATATTGAAGAAATGGTGGAATACAATCATTAAAGAAAGGATGCAAAAGGAAGGACACAATGGAATGTGAATGACACAAACTATTTTTAAAAAAATTATTTTAAATAATTAAATTGAATTATTGAATTGTCCCTCGGCAAGTTGGCTCGTAGTGAGTTAGCTATGGTGAGTTGTCCCGTTGGGGAGAAACTGACAATTTTACAGAGTAAACACAGCTGGTTACATGTATTGTCTCAGCCCACTTACCTAGGAAATAGGCAGGTTCTCAAGGCTGTTTTAAAGGCAGACAAGGTTAGGGCTACATGGATCTCTTGGGGAACACAGTGACAGAGAGTAGGTGCACTGACAGCAAAGACAGACTTTCTAGGTCCTGTCAGATGTCATTGTTTAAAAGGCAGTACCCAAAGCATGCCAACCCAGTCAGTTCATTCATTCATTCATTCATTCATTCATTCATTCATTCATTCATTCATTCATTCATTCATTCATGACCACTCAGATAACAAAGAAACTTTAGCAGTGAACAAAATAAAAGCAACAATTTTATTAACACAAAAAACTAACTAAAACTGCATTGGGGCTCAATAAATCAAATATCCAGAAATCTGTATTGTTTCTGTTACCCTATAAATCCACACAGCCTTGGGAATATAACTGGGGAACTCTAGGAAAGTCAACTTTACTGAAGCCTGAAATTTCCATCAGGTACAATATGCTCTATCCCAGAGATAGCGAACCTTTTTCTTGTGGCAAGCCGAAAGCTCAGGCACACACGTGCCAGCACCCACAATGTGTGCAATGCCCACACGCATGTGTTTGCACCCCTGCACCCCAACCCGTTTGGAGGACTTCCGGATCCCAGTGGAGGAAGTTTTCACCCTCCCGGAGGCTCGAGGGAGACCACTGAAGCCTCCGGAGCCAAATACGGGCCCATTTCGGTACTTCTGGTACTTCTGGAAGGCCCACTTTTTGGCCTCCCAAGGCTCCAGAGGCGTCCTTCGAGCCTCCGGGAGGGCGAAAACAGCCCCCCTCGGGCTCTGGAGACCCTCGAGGGAAGCCTCTGCAGCCTCGGGAGGAGAAAAAAATGTCTGAGAATCAACTGGCTGGCGCACGCATACATAGTACAGGTTAGTTTGGTGACAGCTCGCGTGCCCGCAGGGAGGCCTCTGCGTGCCACCTGTGGCATGCGTGCCATAAGATCACCACCACTGCTATATCCACTCAGCTTATCCAATTCTCTGCTGTGACTGAGTCTATGGACGGGCAGCTTTTACGGGCATCAATAATCTTCCTTGGATAGATCTGCACATGAAGCTGGATTTCGAAATTAAGGTTTTATTTCTTTATTCTCCCTGATTTTGAGCTTCAAAGCAGAAGAATGCAATGCTTTAATGTTCTTTCAGGCAGTCCCCACCTGGGTAAAAGATTATTTCATGTTATTGCCACAGCATACCAACTGCTTCAGATACAAATGCCTTATATGGTTCAATCAACCAACCAACCAACCAATCAATCAGAATAGAGCTGAAGGGGATCTTGGAGGTCTTCTAGTTCAATCCCCTGCTCAAGCAGGAGACCCTGTACCATTCTAGGAATATACCTAGATCCTACACCATTCTAGGTTCTAGGCTCACAACTATATGAAAGCCCAAAGTGTCCAGTTACTGAATGAAAAAGAATGTTATTGGAATCGGCTGGTTTTCCCTGATTGATTTGAATTCAGTCCAGCTCTTTAATATTGTGACAATGTACAAAGAAGAGTATTGGGGTAGAGAAAATGCATCAATTCAGTTTTTAATTTTAACCATAACACTTCCTGTCTCGTGTTCTATTTGAAAGGTTTCCTTGTTCAGCTTTCAAGAATTGCCATGGGTTTATCACCCCAAATCTGAAACACTAAGTCTTTATTTCCATTGGTTTAAATGAATATTTTTCCATTAATAAACAAAGGTTTCTATAGGGTAGCCATGTTAGTCTGCTGTTGCAAAACTCAACGTATTTGAAAAGCAATATATTTAATGTAGTTTAAGCATTTGTAGGAAAATAGTTCACTTTATCCACTTTACCTTGAACTGCAGATATAGTCATTGGAGAAATTGATTTATCATGTATCTGATAAAGTACACAATACTGTAGGCTAGTCTATGGAAATTTGTACCATAATAAAACTCTGGGTCTGTCTGTATATGTCTTGACATACATACATATATACATACATGCATACATGATTTATATTTTCAATTACAATTGGCTTAACTTGCTCAAGATGATAGGAACTGAACTCCTAAAGTCCTTGTGGGCAATATTTAATTCAGTATTTCAGCTTTCCAGAATTGCCTCTGCCTTGTCATTCCTTTTATCGGATTTTACTTCATAAACTTTTTAGTGTAGATAGCTATCTTTTTTATGCTGTTCTGCAAAATGTCAAGTAATTCTGTGGCATGAAGCTTTCATGCAATATTAACATGCCATACAAAATTGCAAAATAAGCATGGCTGATAAAATAGTACTGCTAGCCAATACATTCCAGTTAAAACCAGTATAACCACTACAGGCATTTAGAAATGGAATTAACTTTATCTGCGCAGAGCATTTAACAAAAAAGAAGAAAGAGGAATGGGAATTGGAAGCATGCCAAGGAAAGGAGTTCAATGCTAGGATGTGAGAAGGTATTTCTTTCCCCACCCACTAAAAGTTTAAATGCTCAGATCAATTCTTTGAATGTCACTGGAAACAAACTTATGGCTAGGCAGGTCTTCTATATCGGTGTAATAATTTAAAAATAATTACTTTAAAAGTAGTTTGATAAGATAAATTGTCGAATATTCTAGCTGTGATATCAATATAGTAGTATAACTCCTGTTCTCATGACTTTTAACTGGGCAAAATGGTGCATCAAAGGGCAACAATTTTTGAACCAAGTTACTTTAAATGGGATAACTTATAGAATGTATCCCAAATCCAGGGTACAGAACTCTCAAGGGAACAATATTTGGAGAGTTATGGCTGCTTCAATGTGATGGGTTCCTTCTATGCTGCTGCTGTGGTCATGTGAGCTTCATTTTCAAGAGAAGGGGAGATTTCTGATGATCCCTGCCAAATTTCCACAAGGAAACTCAATGGGAAAGCCAACAAGAAATTGGAACTAGCTTCGACTCCCACTGCTTTTTTGTCCACCATGATCATTCTGTTTCTCTGTTTATTTAAGGAAGTATCTCCGAAATGATGATCCAATGGGGACGCATGTTGTCAAATTACTATAACTTTTCTCCAAAAAGAGACTGACATCCAGTTCTGCAACAATTTTAGATTTAAAATATCTCTGCAGAGGCCTGTCCAAAGCAGGCTGAATTCCATTTCCTTGGATTGATTAATCATTGGCCATCTTCACCTTGTATTGAAATTCTGCCTTCTAGCTTCTGTTCTAATCTCATTAGTAGCTTTAAGAACTGGTATTCATACATTGAGAACATGTATTGTTCTGTCTTCCACATATGGATAGTTGAAGTTCCTAACTCCAACTAAGTATCTATTCTTCATTTGTGTCAAACAAGCAATGGAATGGAACAGATCCTGTGGAACAGCAGAGAATAAGTACTTGGTACCCAATTACAGCAGTCTTTCTGGAATCTGCCTATAAAGTACCAGAGCCATCTATTCTTATTTTCATTCAGGTCAGGTAATCAGGAAGGGTGCCATGATTGATTGTACTTAATGCAACTAAAAGGTCCAGAAGAATCAATATAGATGTTATTCTTCTGGCCCAAAAATACAACCAAAATGTTTCCAATGCAGAAAAACCCAGAAAAATCAATGTTACCCAAGACACCATGAGATGAATAACCATTCCCACCAAGCATCTTGCTAATAAAATGAGATTTGCTAAATGAGTTATTAGGAAAAGACTTAAAATACAAGAACTAAGGATTAGTAATTGTTATTTGGATGTAACTTTGTTTTAGTCTCAGGAGAATGACTCGGGCTTGTTAAGAGTCTTTGTTTTTGTCAGCAATCTTCTGAGCAAAAGCTTTCAATTCCAATTTAGCGTTACATTAAAACCTGGACAAAACTTATTTCTTAGTTATGGTTTAGTGAAACAAGTCAGAATAAACCGTAATAATAAATCTGTTGTTTAGATACAACACCAAACAGCTGTTAATTGAAAACAGAATCAGAGGAGGATATAAGGGATCATATTACAATATTTTACTCCCACATAACACTAAGCAAATAGTCTGCATCTTTTGTGGAGGGGATTAATGGGACACTTAACCTACAAGGGGTATGCTATAACACAATTAATTAAAATGATTTATTTAAATCAGTCAGAGTGTGTCATATAAAAATTATAATTCAGTGGCAATATATGGTAGGGTTTTGGTGGCTCTGCCTACAGTTGTGAGTTGTAATGAAAAACCTTGGCAAGCCAAAAGTGTTTTCAATTTCTTCTCTCCTATTCCTTGTGGAGCTAGTCATCATTTGATTATCAGAATAAACAATTGTAGTTTCTGATAAAAATAAGCCAGGAAAGCAGCAAAGGTAAAGCAAGCCCCACATAATGTATACCATAAGCATCGATAGCTTAAGTTCCCTTTTCTCTACTGAAGGGAATTTCAGGTCAATAACCAACAGATACAGGATGGGTAGGAGAGGACTCATGGTTCCCAGATCATCTGATTGCCTTCAAAAAACCTGAAAGAAATGATCAGGTTCTAAAGAATACCAACTGTCAATATGTATGATATCTTTTCAGAAATAAAGCTGTTTCCACTGTCATCACAACCATTTACAACCATCAGAGTGGGTACATTTAGTCTGATTATTAGCGTAATCTTTTTTTGCAGGTACTCCAGGAAAGAAAGGAAGGGAAGAAGAAAAGCAACCAGCCAATAATGTGTCTCCACCTGCATTATTGGTATGTAGCAACTTATTTGCTTCATTGAAGGGACAATTGAATATATACACGAAGGCTGGGAATAAATACTGAGTAAGTTTTTGATGTTCCTTACACAAACATATTGTTGGCCATCCAAAAAAAGATCTATAGAACAGATGTATTGGAGGGCCTACCTTTATAAGCTTTTGACATAACTATATTTATAAACTATATTTATATTTTTAAATTAGTAGTACAGTAATGGGAAAAAAAGAACTTGGCTTGCTTGAAGAAAAAGAATCATAAACTGCAATGCAGCAAATGAAAAAAGGGGGAAATTATGTTCATTAGTTTTTTATCAAATAAGAAAACATAATTCTCTTCATTTTAAACCACCAGAAAATTTCTGATGCATTTTAATCAATTGTCATGCAATTTATTTATTTTTTATCTCAGCCCTGTTCAGCTATAGCCAAGTGCTATAGCTGAACAGGACTTCTGACAACACTTTTGGTACTATACAGGGGCTTACCTGCATTTTAAGAAGAGAGTAAAGAATAAAAATCTTGGTCCTCAACTCCAAACACATATAGAAGCTATCTACTGAATTCCTAATTAAAATGTTTTTAAAAAGCTCTGTCATTTTGGGTCCAGATTATGATTTGGTTTTTATGAATCGTAAGAGAGCTTTCAAATTACACTTTACAAATGAGAAGAAATATGGAGAAGTATGTATCCAACATAACCGGCTATGGATTTACCAGAAGACTGTTGCTCTGGTTACTTGACAAATATTCTAGCTATGCACATATATATATGTCTGTATGAAATAAATTATTTTGTTTTGAAAGGTAGGGACTTCTATGATAATTTTCTTCAAATGCATGGCACTCAATCATTTAGATGAATTAGCAAGTAAATTGCATGCATGTGTAATAAACAAGCTAACTGAACTTACTTTACCAATTAAGTATCTGAGCTTTCCCTTCATTTTATATATTAAGTTCTAGCATTACATGTACACAGTTATGGATCTGGATAAATAATGTATGATTCTTCCAACAGAATAATTCTTGAACTTGAGATTTTTCTACACGTAGCTATCATGCTAGTTCCTGCATAGTTTTGTTCTCTCCCATTAACTTTTCATATCAATAAGCATAGCTAGCAAACCTGGACAATTTTGTATATTGAATTGGGAATGTTGGATTTATTTTCAGAACAAACCAGAGGCCATGTCTGTTGTTGTGTCAGAACAACAAAACAGTTGTTCATACCATCTAGGTATGATAGTATGACAGAGGCATCTAGGTGTATGTGCTACACTCAATGGCAAGAGAAATTAGAATGATTATTATTCTTTTGCAATACTTTTGGGAGAGCCGGTTTTATGGAGTGGTTAAGACATCATGCTTGAAACCAGGAAACTTTGAGTTTTAGTCCTGCCTGAGGCATAAACACAGTTCAGTTCTAGTAAGGAAGCAACAACAAACCACTTCTGAAAAATGTTGCAAAAAAACTTGTCCAGGCAATCTCTCAGATCAAGACACAATTGAATGGGAGGGGGAAAAACTCTCTTTTATTTCAGCATAACTAAAACCTCTTCAACAATTAGTGGTCAATATCATTTTGGTGATCTCTTTCAGTGGCCAAAAACCCCATTGCTGGTGGGTGGAGATTATCACCAGTAGATTGGACAGGGCAAGCAAGTTCTAATTAATATGTAACTAGATGTTCCAGTAATAGGATTGAAAAAGAAGCTGACTTGCTTTCTACAATACAAAGCATATGTAAAGCATATGTCACTGCAGTCTTATTAACAGTGTGATTCTTCATTTCTGCTCATGTTTTAATAAACCTTATCTGATAGGATTCTAGTGACCTTCTAAGGAAACTGAATCGTAAGTAATAATTTGAGTGATAATAATTTCCCTTAAAACTGAGGTTATTGTCCAATATTGACATAACCAGTTCTACCAAGGCCGACTATAGCCTTGTTCTAATTGATTTAAAAAATTGGAAATTTAAAAATATTCTTAGTAAACAAGAATGCAGAATCCCACAATAATCTTCATTGAACAAAGGTTTAAGTTTATGCCTTATAATTCTTAGAGAACTCCTTATAATTCAGTGATTACACTGAGGGGGACTATAAATAAAGATTCTCATTTTTGTTTATTCCATGCTATTTTATGAGATATCCTGGTAAAGGGTTAATTAATTATTGTTTATTTTTATGATATTTTAGGGGGTTAGGAAAGTTATAATGTAAGAAGTAATTCAGCCTGGAAACTGCTATGGACATGTATATAACATCGGTAATCTAGTATACTAATACTGTTCTTTGTAATTTATTTAATATACTGTAATAAGCAATATTATCCAACCTTTGTAGTTGTACTTCTAATACTCTTCATTGTACAAAAGGGCATTAGCTGAGCAAAGTATATTTATGCTTGTATCAGAGGAAGGGAGAATAAAATCAATGGGACTATTTGCTTGACTAAAGTAAAAACCGTAACTCCTGCCTCTTGCAGAAGACAAGATCTAAATCCTTTTGACATGAGATAAAAATGAAAGTTCAGCATCCCCATCAATTCAGCATCAAGTTTCTCAGTCAGCCAAAACGGAGGTAGAGAAGGAATAAGTTTCTGCCTTATTATAAAACAAAATCTAAATATTCAGATTGCAACACATTGGGCAGTCATTACAGTACTGGTTCAGTTGAATAAGCAAAGATTGTATTAGATTTCTTTTCCTAAAAAAGCATTTTAGCATAATATGATGACACAAAATGTCTGCCAACAGATACCTGTTGGGTTAACATCATTGCCCAGAGGATCATTGGTTGCCCTCTCCCCTCCTTGGAAGAGCTTTATAGCTCACGCTGCCTT
>JAOYMU010000192.1:81055558-81065903 GCA_025802295.1 Psammodynastes pulverulentus | reverse complement strand
ATATTCATGTACACTGAAGAAGGTATTTAATTTCATTGTACGAGGTACAATGACAATAAAGTGAACTAACTAACTCTTAAAGATCAGCAAACAAAACAAACAAAAAATGTCCATCAATCTCCCACCTTTTAAAAATGAGTGGTGCTAGCAGCAAAAATCTTAGTTATCTTGGGATCAGAAGTGTACCATTTTGTTTCTTACTAAGAGTGAACATTCTGGTGTCACAGAATGCAACTGCTCTCTTTTCAATTCTGCAGCTGGATGGACTCTTCTGTATTGTGGAACAAATGTCTTCTGTCTACTAATCCAAAGCCCATTTCTTTCAGCAGTTAAATAAACACTGTGATAAGAGCACTAGAAGACATGGACTATTTAAACTATATGTACTTCAAAATGCAAATCTGGCAACTCAGAATCCAAATTCGGAAATACTTTAATTTGTCATTGCTTAAGAAATTCAACAACTAGTTTTCATTAAAGGTTAATAATACACTTGTTTTCAGATAAATATAGCAAATATATATTTTATCAATATTATTTTAAGATTTATGTGCAGTAATGTTACTACTGTATATTGTTAATTTTTGTAATGGTTGGGATTCTGATTGTCAACAGCTTTGATTGTAGTCTTCCTCCTTCCTTTTTTTGGTTCCTTATTATTATTTTATTTTTTTTAATCTTAGTTTTAATCCTTTATAAGCAATTCAGAGTTGTAATTTACAAACCGGGTGGCTATATATATATTCTTTTTACAACCCTCAATCCCTTGTTTTGCGTAGAGTCGGGGTGACAGACTGGAATTGAGCATTTACTTGCTGGATGCCCTTCTTGATGCCTATGCGGAGTTCGCAGCAGATATTTTCTCTTTGCAACTTGATAGAGAAACATCTGCCACTGCCTGGGATTAAACTCTCAACCTTCCGAGTGGGAGGCGAGTGTCTTCAGCTCTAGGACACCGCACTAGTCATGGCCATATAAACTGATTAAATAAACAAAAGAGATATATGTATTATTACATATTTTTTTAAGCATTTAATACATATGAAGTAATCAAATAAGGCCAGGCTACAGTCTCTCAAACTCCCTTTTTAATGTGAAGTTTCAGATGTGGCAAGAATTAATTAATTGATTACATGCCATCAAGTCATTATGAACTCCTTGCATCCATAAAAATATATTTTTCTCTATAACAATCTACCCTAACCCATTCTTTCAAATCTCCCAACTGTGTACTCATTGCCACTGCAATTGAATCTATCCACCTTGGTGTTGGTTGGGGTTTTTTTTTTTGCTTTCCTTCTCTACTTTTCCCTAATTTAGAGCCTTTCCTTATCCCGCTCTATGACCCTAATAAAGATATGAGTTAACTGCTTGTTCCTTTATTGTTGATAGTTGGTCCTAAAAGATAAGGCACTCTCCACCCTTCAGAATCTTAATTGTCAGTTCTAAAGATAATTACAGGGTTTTTTTTTGTTTTATTTCCATCCTGAAGATGATGAAACCTGATGACTTGCAACAACATTTAAGGATATCCTCAAAGCTAGTGCTTGCTACTGAGCTGAATATAAAGCTTCTTGTCTATACTGCCCATGGTTCTTCAGAAGTTGCATATCTATCATCCTTGTTCATATCAGATTGTTCTACAGTGAAGATTTACAGTCATCTTTTTCATCATTATGAATTTAGTGCCTGTGTCAAAGGCAATGGTGGCTACTTGTTCCTGTGGAATTACAATTCCCAACAATTGCAATCAATATAGCCAATGCAAGAGATGACAGAAATTGCAGTTCAGCAAACCTTCAGGACTACAAATGTCTTATCTTTGTTTTATAGAATAACATTATTACAACAGTGAATATTTAACAGCTCATAATCGTCTACAACATTTCCCCTTATACAGCTTCTGCGGTAGAAACAGATCTGATTGAAACAAGTTAAAGTCCTACATTCGTAGAATAACAAATCAAATTTATAATAAATGAAGATGAATTTAAAAGTACTTGAAACTCCTATGCTTAAGGACCTGATTACAAGGAATATTGGCTACTAAGGAGTTATATAAATAATGCATCCCAAATCTTATTAGCTATTTATATACCTCCCCTGCAAGTCTTGAAGCTGGTTTATTTGCACCATGGGCAGCATAGCCCTATTACAGTGCTGAACTAGCTGTTTCTAAAATAATTAGACAACGTGTATGTTTCAGTGTGTTTATGAAAGGTAACAAAGTTAAAGTATTTAAATCTGATCAAATAATTTTAGAGCCGTTAGAAAGCCACAGCTTTTCCTAAATCAATTTGGAGTCCAGTCCTGTGCTCAGACTTGTATATGCTTCACTTGGCATAAAATTATTCAAGGTCGGCATTACAGCCTCATCATTTCCCTGTCAGATGACAGATGAGGCTGATGGCTTATGCTTCAGCTGTCACCAGAGCACCCATGAAGAACTAGCAAGCAGCTAGTTCTATTTTAAAGACCAAATCTTACTGTCTTGCATGGTCTAGCAGCACAGATGTTCAGCTACATTATCTTCAGGTGCTTGTTCTACATTGGCTAAGACAGGGATTGCCCACCTGTTCGAGTGAACGATATCATAATATTTTTTTGGTATGAAAGCCGATGGCTTTTTTTTTTTAAGTTTTAAAATCTCAATAATTGAAAATTTGCAAGATTGTGATGATCTCTCTACTGAAATATGCTTTCTCATATGAAAACTCAAAAGTTTTCATGCGAGACCAGGAAAATTATATGAGGTTTGATTAGAAGTGGTATTCAGCAGGTTCTGAACAGTTCTGGAGAACCGGTAGTGGAAATTTTGAGTAGTTCAGAGAACTGGTGGTAACCGGTGGGGAAGGAATGGGAGATTCTGCAGTCTCCTTCCCCTGCCATGCCCACCAAGCCTCGTCCACCAAGCCACATCACACCCACCAAGCCACAACCACAGAACCGGTAGTAAAAGTTTTTGAATCCCACCACTAGGTTTGACCTTTTTTTTCAAATTAAACTTTGAAAAATGAGGGTTTGAAACTTGCCTCTGTTCTCAACCAATGATGTCTTCTTGGACAAACTATTCTTCTCAGACCCATTCTATAATACAGAAAGGACAACACTAACATATAGTACAAGGTCACTCATGGTCAGATGCAAAAAGAGGACAAGAATGAAGAGGGCATTTTCAAAAGCGTAATTAAAGTAATTTTCAAAAGGAAAATTATGCATTTTAAAGGGTTTCAAGTTGTACATTGAGGGCTATAGAGAACATAAAATATTGTCATTTTGCATAAGCCATTTGCAATTTTGTATACATCATTATAAGAAGTACTAAAAATCATAAGCTTCAAATCCAACTACACACAAGAACCTAAATGTGGATGTGGATTAATTCCATCACATATTTAGCTTAATACAGGGATCAGTCTTGTCATCAAAACTGGGTGGATTTCCAGAAATAAATGAGAAATGGTTGCAGCAGAATAAAAGCCAACGAGAAGACCTACTCTTCATAGTTCTTCTCCAGACAAAGAGAAGACTCGAGACTGCCCACAATTGCTCCAGACAGTTGCTCTTCTTCCTGCAAGATAGTGGTCTCCAGTGGGTTTAGAGCTCTAGGAGATGAGGAAATAGCCATGTTGCTCAAACCATGATTGGTGCTTTTAAAAGAACATTGGGTTCACATACTTCCTTTTCTAAGGAAGGATATTTGTGACAAGGAACTCAGAAGTTAATTTTAAGAGTTTCTGCCATTATAGATAGACTTTTTGAAAAAATATATATAATGGAAGAGGATTTACAGACAAAACAGACTGATCTGGAAATGGATTTTAAAATGACAGACTGAAAGAATGATATCAAAAAGTTGTTACAGTGGATATACACTTTTACTAATAAAAAGGAATATACAAATAATAAACCAAAAGAGTGACTTCGATAAGTTTCCTATATTGGACTTACAAAAAATAATTGTTTTGAAGAATTTTGTGGTAAGGGATAAAGAAAAAAATGAAATCAAGTTCTATAATAATATTTGAAGAAATTAAAGCAGTGTTTCTCAACCTTGGTACTCTGAGAATATATGGAGTTCAACTCCCAGAATGCCCCAGCTAGATGCTCTCTGAAGAATTGTGGGAGTTGAAGTTCATACACCTTCAAGTTGTCAAGGTTGAGAAACACTGGATTAAAGATTAAGAAAAGAAAAAATATAAATTGTGTTTATTTGAGCAAGTTTAAAGTAGATACGGTATGTTGTTATCTTTGTTAATGCTTAATGGATTATTTTTTTTTTTTTGCTGAACAGGACTGAACAAAAGAGGCTTTGAAGTCACATGAGGAGACCCAGACTTATTGGTAGCATCATATTGCAATTAACAACGACATACATTCAGTTTTGCTGCTACTAAGATTGTTGGCTGAGCAGGTACAAAAGTAGCCAGGGAAATGACTGAAGCCTTGGAAACAGGCCCCTTGTCAGACAACAAAGTGCTGATTCACCACCAGCTTATTAGGTACTAAGGACCTGAGGACTTGGCAGCTAAAAGAAACAACAGCTAAAGACTGAGCAGTTGGCCATCAACACCCCAAACAACATTTTTTTAAAAAACCACAAGCAATCAGGAACCACATAGATACTACACAATGCATAGAATAGAAACATACATTCCATTAGAGAAAGTTCCCTGAAGATGGGCTCTACCACGAGACTGAAAGCTCAGAAAACTAAACTTCTAGTCTAGTTGGTGATTGACCCAGATTGGAACCTACAACATTAGCCTGGGCCTCGTATATTTCCCTTCATTCACTTTAAGAATCTGTTTACATACAAGAGATGTGATATGGAAAGAAGAGATCATTTGTTGTATTTTAAGAAAGAATGATAAGTTATTAAAATTGTGTATACTTGGGATGAATGGATAAATCATTTCTTTATATTTTTTTCTTTAGTATATTCTCAATTGTTCCTTCTTTTTAAAGTTTCTTTATATATTTCTCCTTTCTGCACTTTCTACTCTTTCTTGCTATTCTTTTATTTTTTAGCTTCTGTTAGTTATCTTTTTAATTGTAATGTTTAATAAAATTACTATTAATACCAAAAGAACTATGCAAATAGAGTTATCAATTATAACATTTTTCCTTCAATGTTTTTCTACAATAGATGTATCTAATTCTCAGGGACTGCCTGCACAAGTCCCTGCTGTTTTCTTAGCAAGGTTTCCCAGAAGTGGGTTGCCATTACCTCCTTCTTAGGGCTGAGAGAGAGAGAATGGCCAAAGATCACCCAGCTGAATTTGTACTTAGGGTGGGACAAGAATTCATGCTCTATAGATTTCTAGCCTCATGCCTTAATCACTACATCAAACTGGCTCTCATCCATTATAATAGCAATTAATTAAACTAAGATCTTAAAGATACTCAAAGTATGCATGTTATATTAATAAGGAAAACTTCAAACTGGGCATAAATGAACTTTCTCTTGTTGCTTCTCATACTTAAAAAACTGAAAAGAAAATCTTTTAATGCTGAAGCAATTATTCTGGAGGTGAGCATTCAAAAGCCAGGGTTCAGACTAAGATATGTTATTTTTGAATTAATGACCACACACTACACAATCCTCTGAGTACTTACTCAAGACCTTTTCCAGATGCTGTAATTTTCCTCAAAAGGCTTTTCAGCTAAGGCTGAATTAACCAAATTCCATTATCGCAGCAGGCACTTCACCAGCTATTGTAGGGAACTGCTATTCGCTACAATAGCACTTAAAAACAGTAGATGTATTTCCTGGAAAATTAATTATTAAATAATCATTCTTTCAAGAAACAACTCTGCTGCACCTGTTTTGCTATAAGCACACTACTTAGTGTGGCAAGTAGGAACGGTGTGAGGATGTCACAGACATTTACCAAGTTCTTCTATTATGGCATTCTTTCTGTCCTTTAAAAAAGCTTTGAACTTGCCTTTGTCCCCTCTCTTGATGTTTTTACAATTCATGTGGGCAGCATACTTATTTTAAGTGCAGATATATTACATAATAAATTGCTGCTATGTACAATAATGTCCTGCTTATCAGGGACATCATTTTTAATGGCTGATGCAAACAAAAAGCCAGAAACCACAGAAAAAATTTCCCCCCACTGTCACTCCAATGAGGACATGCTCTTTCAATTTAAAAGTCACTGAGAGTTTTTTGAAGGTTCTGCTGGAAAAACAGTATTCTTAACACAGAAAACCCTTATCCCGTGTTTCTTTGATTCCAGAAGGCTTGGCATCAACCAAGCGTCTGCATTCTTAATTCTCATGAACCCCCAAATACAAGCAAGTTCTGTCTCATTCAGACTCAGCTCTATTGCCGTGCTTTGGATTACCAGTTTGGTATGGATGCCCAAGCAGCAGCATTTCATTAATCAGTTAAAATTTGATGGAGAAATGCTGTGCAACATTTCCATTAATTAGATAACACTTAATTGCCTCTCAGCCTCAAAACAGGCCAGGCAAACCAACCCCTCACAGAAGCTTATCATTAAAATCAATTTGGCAGGAAACAACGGCAACAATGGAACTTGATTTGGCAGGATGTTAGCTTTTAGATTTATTAAAAAAAACAAACAAACCACCAATACACTCTTCCCAAGGTGGCGTTCTAAGCGCCTTTACTTAGAATCAAGTTCAGTTGACAATCGGATTCTGTCCTTTACCATTTCCAATTATGAATGTTTATGATTAGGAAGCAGCCTCTGGGTTGTGGTTTTTTTTTTGCTATATTTGCCTGGATTTGTCAGCAGGAGCTGAAGTGTGTTTTAACAGATGGGCCGCGTAGCAAACTGCAGGCTGTAAACCAGGGAGCTGGCTGGAATCCACACTGAGCGACACTGAACGGAATGCTCGTAAAGTTCACGGACACAGGCAGACTCAGACTTGTACACAATTCCGGAGAAGAGAACACACACATAGTACACACACACAGTAGCCAATCTCTCCCCACCCCCACCCCCCACCAACCCAGGGGAAGTTCAAGACTTGGCATTCGGAACTGCATTCTTGTTACACACATTATGGCCCGTCATTTGGCATAAACAAAGGAAGGCAAACAAGAATACTACATCCATATCATTCATCTCTCCAGAGGCACTTACATGCACTCATACAAAGAAGCAAGCAAGAGATACACAGAAATACTATCTGACAAGGGCTAGCACTGACAACATTTGCTGTCAACATTTAAAACATTTGCACATGGGGGAGGGGGGTGGAATCCAGATGCAACTCTCCAAAAGGGAAGAAAGAACAAAATAAGCTGTAGATATAAAGGACAGTTCCTCCATCTCTCTCTCTCTCTCTCTCTCTCTCACACACACACACACACACACACACACCCCACTATTCTTGACAGTTGCTATTCTAGGACAGAAGGAACCGACAGATCAAGGTGCAGGTGACATTTTAGCTCAGGCTATTTAGCTTCTGTCAGCTTGTTTTTGCAACTAAATTGTTGCCATGGGAAGGGTTATATTTGTATACACAAGGGCATGCCCACTTTTAATATATAGGTGAGTGCACCATGTAACAAAAATGCACAGACTTGCATTTAGCACACAAGATTTACACTGCATCTGTCAGTTTCAGAAGCTTTCTATACATCCCCATTTTTCTTTAGGGAAGACAATTATCCAATTACAGTCAGAAACCATTCACAGCGCTGGTTAAGCGTCCCTAACCTATCCCTCCTTGGAGTCACAGAATCGACACCTAAATATTGGGATGATAATTATTGCAAAGTGGGAAGAGAAGTCACTTTTTTTGAGGGGGAAAAAGTTTTCATCTTTTGGATCCTACCCACTTGTAACTAATTTTATTTATTTTCCTCACCGTTCCCCGTCTACTATTTCTATATGGTCCTACCAGAAAAACTAAATCACACCGGGTTTGTTTTTTTGTCTGTCAGATGAAGAGAAAGAATCAAGGGGACAGAAGGTAACGGGGTCCCCCCCATAGAAATCTTTCCCCATTATTATTACTACTACACGGAGCCCACTGACAATATTATAGGTGGAGAGTAAGTTGTAAGAACAGTTAACAACCCAAATCTGGCGGTGGCAGTGCCAACTCCGGTCTCTGAGCAATTGAACCCCGAGCCTTCCAGTCCAACGAGACCGATCGCCCAAACCCGACAGAAACCCCGGGGCCTGATGCGAGTACTCACCCTCCTCCGGCGCTCGCACACCCCCTGGTCATTCCTCGGGAAGGGTCCCGTTTTCAAGCAGCCATCCTCCCGGCTTTGGGCAGCCGCATCATTCGCCCAAGCCGGCTAGAGGGACAGGGATCCCAACACGCAGGGGCGTCCCTCTCGCCCAGCCCCTGCCAATTCATTGACCTCTTAGAGAGCGCGGCTAGCCTCGGCTACGCAGCCAGCAGAGGGAAGACCGGGGGAAAGGGGCGGGGCGGACTCTGCAGAGTGGCAGCCGCCGATTTCTGTTCGCCCGGCTTGGAGCATCGGGCTGGACAAGGGGCGGGCGGGAGCTAGAAGGAGAGCGGGAGGACAGATGGCCTTTGGGAGGAAGGGGACCCCTAGTGGACAGAGGGCGGAAGCGCAGATGGCATAGGTCAATCGGGCCAAGCGTCAGGTAGAAAAAGCATGGGGGTGGGGAGGCTTCGTCCGCTCGCTGCATTTGCTGGGGGGCTGCCGTTTCTCACCGTGGTTTCCCAGGCTGCAAGGGCAAATATTCGTTTGGCGGAGCACTGCGTGTGGCATCGCTACTCCAGAGTAAAGGAGAGTCCTTTCTTTCAGAACTGAACTTCTGGCATCTACCGGAGTTTTTGCTTTGTGCATCCGAGTTTCTTTCCCCCCCCCCTTTCTTATTTTCTTTGGGCGTTTTCAAGTATTGATTTATTAGGGATTTTGTTGTGGTTTTTATTTTGTTTCCCTGTGTATGGCGGTCGTAGTTTTGGCCGTGAAGCCACTAAGTGGCTGGATACAGAAAGGTCTGCTGTAGTTTAAAATAAAAATACAAGTTGATCTGCATTTTATGAAATGGCTTAAAATGCAAACAGAGACTTAAAGAAAACGAGAAGTTCCCATATATTTCTGAAGTACTGATGGTGTAATGACTACAGATTGCTTAGCTAAGGTTCAAGTGACTTCTTCCAGATCCTCATTGGACTCAGTATCTTAATTATGTTTGGCTTTTAGCTGATATTTTTAAAAAGCTAAGTCAAGTCAGACCTTAGATAAAACCAGTACAAAATGCCAAGGCTATAAATAAACTATAAGAGCCAAACGCACCTATTGCCATGTTGCTGCCAAAAATGCTACCTAGATTTTGTCCTATTTACTTTGTTCATTAACCACTTTTTGATTCTTAAAATTAGCCTCCACCATAGGAATCTTCATCAAAACTTTTTGCAAGTGTAAGAAAAATGTCACATAACATTGATCATCTCAGAAAACCAACAAGTTTATGAAACAGAACTTACCATTGCAGAATTCATTTTGCTTTTTCTTCAAATGGATTGTCCTTCTATAAAGCTTACTTCTTCACCCATCTATGTGAAACAAGCTACGGTTGTACTTTCTGGTTTCTCTCTTGTTCTGTTCCTGCGTAATCACTGAAGCTACAGAATTCTGCAGGTGATATGTCCAGCTATGTTCTGTTTTTCTGGGTATCAGTCTGCATTGATTTACGGAAACTGACATTGAGGAAATACAGTTGCATGCAAAACTGGTCAAATTTATGTTGCAATGAACCTCTAAGTGAATATAAGCTCACATAACCACATCCATGGCACAAAAAGCAAACACAGCTTCTTTCTGCACTTTCAGGACAGAAAGTGCAGAAAGTACTGCACACAGTCCTGTGTGCAATTGTTTACAGATACAAAATTTAAAAAATAGTGAATATGGCAGATTTCAAGAATTCCATGTAACTTCCTAATAGTGCTTCTTGCTGTTGAAATTATTTGGAAGAATACCCATACATATTATTTCCCTGCTTTGTAAGAATGAACTATCTTTACTTTCAAATGTTGAGACATCTGTTTAGCATGGTTGTTGAAAGTTGATAGAATAAAAATCACAACCTGAGAACTCAGAAATGTCAGTGTTTTGTCATCTGTGGGATTGTCTTGCTCTGGCTAATTTTCAGCCTACTGAGTCAATCACACTTTGAAGATTTATTAACTCTATAGTAAAAATAAGTGTAATGAATCACCTGGAATGATGTTTGTGTGTGCACCTGCCAAATTTACTATTTTATTTTGATTCTGCAAACGCCTACACATAAATACTAATTACGCATTTAAATTGCATACCAATGTCATATTTGTAATTTGTACTCTGTAGAAGCTGTACAGCTTCTAT
>JAOYMU010000192.1:80997020-81038977 GCA_025802295.1 Psammodynastes pulverulentus | reverse complement strand
CATAGAATAAACTGGGCACCCTTTAATAGCGTAGACATCAATTCCTAGAATTCCTCTATTATGCAATCTGGGTAAGAATCCTGGGAGTTGAAATTCCAGACATCCGGATGTTTCCCAGGTTGGGAAAAATATTTTCCTGGCTGTTATCTGGATCTTGGGAACATAATTGTGTTCTATATAAACACGGAGAGGTAATATAGTTCTAGGAAAAACATGCAGATATATATAAAAAAAACCCTGCATTGTATTAGTTGTAAAAGAAACCAACTGTGAAGAAAGACTCTTAATACTTTAGAGTACCAAGTAAGAATTATTTTACTAGTTTAACATAAGTATCATTTAACCTTGTTTTATAAGGTACTTTCAATCGTAATTCTGAATATATATGGATAAAGTGTGTTATAAATCTCAATTACCATACAACAACACCTGCAGGGCTGCTGGCATCTTTCTCTCATTTATCATTTTGGAAAACAACCATAACATTCATCATACAAACATAATATAGAATGGGGGGGGGGACTTTTGGCCAGTGCTATATTCCAGAAAGAAGAGCAAAGCCATAAATCCTCTTTTATATTACTAAATAAGAACAGCCAAATACAATTTAGATGAATTAATTGTCTGTAATATTAAGAGATAAATATGTCTAATTCCTCAGTTGCCCATTTTTAATTAGGATTAAAAAAAAACATTTCCAGAGCTACAAATTAATGGCTGTAACAGCTCTAAACACAAATGATAAAAATAAAGATGCCCTCAATTCAAGCTTGATCCTTGTTGACAGCAGCTCCACTGTTTTCTTGACAGCACAATAAATGAAGTTTGACACTGTCTTTTTCAAAGATGTTTCCTGACTTTTCTTTCTAGTCAGTAACCCTGGGGAAGACTGACTTACTTAGCTTCTGATATAAGCCAGGTATGTCTAGGACCTACCAACCAACTGCTGAAGTGTGGCATATTTACCAATACTTTATTAATTACAATGCCTGGGGTTGGGCAAAAATGTATTTCTTTTTTATAAAATCTTATCTGTACTACCATGGTACATTTTGTTGTTGTTAGTTGTGAACCTGTGTCTGACCCATCATGACCCCATGGACAACGTTCTTCTAGGCCTTCCTGTCCTCTACCATCTTCTGGAGTCAATTTAAGATCACGTCTACTGCTTCAGTGGCCCCCTCCAGCCACCTCATTCTCTGTCATCCCTTTCTTCTATTGCCCTCAATATTTCCCAGCATTAGGCTCTTCTCCGGTGAGTCCTTCCTTCTCATTAGGTGGCCAAAGTATTTGAGCTTCATCTTCAGGATCTGGCCTTCCATGGTACACAGCTACAGCCAAAGACTTGACTGATAGACTAACTATTTGAAATGCATACTAATAACAGGTGAAGCACACAGAAGCTATCTGATATCATAACCGCAAGTTCACTTAAGATATTTCATCAACTCAAATCATCGCATATGTTTCTTACCCAACTCTTTCTCAAATTATCAATTCCATATTTTTGAGGTAACATCAGGAACATAGAAACTAACTAGAAAAGCAAAAAGGAATTATTCTACCATATCTCATACATAATGGACACCAATAAAGTCATATGCACATGGGAAGGATGTTACTTAAACAGAAACAGACCAAGGCTATGGATTTTTTTTGTCCAAGTTAGACAAAATAAAAGAATAACTGTTAGAGCCTACAGAATAGCTGTAATCATTCCAGAAAAATAACAGTCTTATATATAATTTAAAAAGTGATGTCTGAATGTGTTTTTCAGCATGTGTGTGCTTAGTTTTATATATATTAGGATCAAATTGTGGTCTTATAAAGCAGTGTTTCCCAAATATGGAGCTTTTAAGATGTGGGGACTTTGATTGCCAGAATTTTCTAGCAGCATATAAAACAAACTCCATTGAAAAAAATCTACAAATGAGGATCAGGCATCCTCAAAACATTAACTGTCTTACTGCAAGACAAAAAACATAATCATGGTTCTGATTTCAGTGGGATTCCTAGGATGAAATGACAAACTGTGATCAATTAAAATAGAATGAATGCTTAGAATCTGCTCTTCCAGGATATGCTGAAAGAAGATGGGAGGAGTAGAGTCCAGTCTTGTGCAATTAATGCTAAAACATAGTTTAAAACCAGAACTGAGACCAAAACACTTAGATAGGCAACCCTTGACTTATAACCATAACTGAGCCTGGCAATTATGGCTATAAGTCATGATTGACATAAAGTGAGTCATCACATGACTGGACCCAATTTTATGATCTTTATTGCAATGGTCATTAAATGAACACTGCAGTCATTAAATGAACCCATTGTTTTCAATGGGCATTCTCCCACCCCGAAAATCAAAGTAAATGCTGGTTCTTGTAAAAAAAAAAAGCATTGTAAATTGCATCCATGTGACTATGGGGCATTGCAAAAAGCCATACATGCATGTCACCCAAAATGTATGTCACGTGATTGGGGGGAAGACATTGTAATTTCAAAACCAAATCATAAGTAACTGGGGGATCCATCACAACTTTAAAAAGTCACTAAACAAGTAATTGTAAGTTGAGAAATACCTGTATAAGTTGTCCATCCCTGGTCTAGTGTTAACTATGAATTAAGTTCATAAACAGTATAACTGAACTAATGCTTTTTTTGATATCCTGAAGAATTGTAATCTAAAACATGAGAATTAAAATCCTATTTATTGCCGCCTCTGATCATGAAGCAGCACCCTGTTTTCTTTTCCATTACTATGGCTCTTTCCTCTTCAAAAAATGAATATAAGAAATCTCAGTCAAATATTACATAGCAGAAATGACATTCCCTATATACCCAATCACTACTGAGTGTGCATAGATGCTACTATAAGCAAACATCATTTGATCAGGAACAATTATCCTCGGTTATGTGAACATTGTACAAAATACTATTGGGAAATGGAGATTATCCTACTACACTGATTATTGCTGTATTTGGCCTGTAAAAATATGGATGACCACTAGACGGAAACAAATTTTTTATTTTCTAACTTTATAGACATTGATAAACATGTTACGGAAATACAAGCTCTCCTTTTCAGGACAGCCCTCTTAAGACAAAAGTTTATATTAATTTACTAAGACTGAAATAGAGAAGAGTATTGGAGCTGAATTAATTTGGGGCTCATCAAAGTTTGGAGCATTAATGAAAGACACCATACTATGTATTTCTACTATGTGGTACTTCAAGGTCATGATAGTTAGTTATAAAACAATCAAATATAAAATGTTAAAAAAAAGAATAGAAAATTCTTCATTGGAGCAATTAAAAAGAATTATTTATTGTACAATGATCAGTTGATCCATTCATATTTCATAGCAAAAATAGTGATATAAAATACAATGTTTTATTATAATTGAAAGAATAAAAATTAAAATGTTCCATGAATTTAACCATAAAATTATTAATCCATTAAAGAGATCCTCTATTTTACATCTACCTCCTCTTTTCCTGAATAAATCAGAAGCACGTTCTTCTAAGCTTCTCTACAATTATTTTAATCATTCTGTTCAGTCCTACTGCAGCTCAGAACTTCCTCTACTTGGAAAGATTTACTTCTACTTTCCTTTAGCAGATCTGAACAGATTATAATTTTGCTGTGATATGTGACTTTCTTGGTCAATTGCCCTATATATAGACACACACACACACACACACTCCCATACTGACTCCTTGGGATTTAAAATATGGTTGCTTTTTCATATCAAAATTTAAAAATCAATTTTATTTTTTCAGGAAGAGAATGTATAGGCACCGTAACTTCTATTGTGCAAAAAAAATGTTATTGGTTGTAGCTGGTCTCATAAACTATATTTTAATCTGTTACCAGCACTTAAACCATGGTTTTCCAGATATCTCAGGAAGCTATCTATAGCAAGCTATCTGGTCTAATGAGGGATAAAAAGAAGGGCCATGCAGTCTAATAAATCATGAGTATTATACCTACACTTGGCTACAATTTTTCTTATTTCATCATCAACCTATTTTATTGTGACTTCCAAATCTGCTTTGGAAGCAAGACAGCATGTTCTTTAGCCAGGCCAATCCACAATTCTTAATTTATTCCCCACACCTCTGAACTGAGAACTTGATTATTTTTTCTGTTCAAGGACTGGCCCTACCATGAAGTAGAGTAAATGCTTTTCTCTCTTTGCATTTTGTTTGATAATTTTTCAGCGGCCCACTTCCTCTGTGCACTGACCTCACGGCAGCTTCTCTTTAGTCCCCGCGTCTCCGACCTCGAGTCCTTAGTCCTCCCGCGGCGCCTCCTCCTCCTCGGCCAATGGCGTGGGGTTTGCCTTTCAGCCAATCAGGAGGTGGGTGGACCCACAGTGAAATTATTTAAAGTTCCTTGGGTGGCCCGGTACCATTTGATCCACGGACCGGTACCGGTCTGCGGCCTGGGGGTTGGGGAATACTGGTATAGCACACACATACAAGTTCCAATCATAGATCTTCTGATCTGTATATTTTCTTGATCAGGCTAGAACCTACTGGAAAATGCAATACTCGGGTTGTATCATGGTATGGGGATAGAACTGGAAAAGTTGGCAGACCAGGTATTTTTATATGCTTCACTGCTTTTCCAAAGCAGTTATCCAAATATGAACCGTGGGCTATCCACGTTCTGTGCTGAGATCCAATTGTTTTTATTAATTTGTAAAAATAAGGGTGGGGTACAAATAAATGAACATGTTATGTCCAAACATGCAATGTAGTAAGCCATATTATGCTGCTGGCTAGGGAATTCTGGGTGTTGAAGTCACCCATCTAAAGGTCGATTAGATTGAAAAACACTAGAAAACACTAGAACACTAGAAAAACACAAGAGAAAATTCACATATCGTCTAAAAACCAGCAATGAGAGTCCGACCAGTCTTAGTTGCATTATTAGAAAAGAACGAGTCCTTCCTTTCAAAAGACCAACCTTTGACAAGCTGAACCTGTTCCAGACACAAGCAGCAACCGATCGCTGCTCTCTTTGTTCAACTTCCTGAAAAGTACATAGAGATACTATTAGTGTAGAGCCAGCCTCTTCCTTTTTCCCACTTCTATGGACTTATTTCTGTTCGGCTGCGATTTAAAGCTGCTGTTTGAAAGGTTGCTCTACAACTTTGATTCGAATTGCAAATTTGCCCCGCAAAGACGCTGAAGATTGCGGTTGTATTACAGCTGCTCTGTTGTTATATCCATTTAAATGACGCCTTTTTCAAACAACTTCCGAAACTTTAAATGATACTGAGTTGAGTCTTCCAAAGCATCCCAAAAGAAGACGATGGCATGGAAAGCCTGGGCTTGACTCAAGAGAGTTTATTTTATATTTATATTCTTCCCAAGAATATGAGGCGTTATTGTAGACTGGTTTACAAGATCCTGCTTTCTCTAACCCCACGTTCTGTGGCTACTCGTTTGTATTTTAAAACACAGACTAAAACAAAATAAATAAATAAAATATGTCGCTGGAAAAAAAGCCCATCATACCCTTTGTTCCATATTGAAAAATGTGGTTGGAAAGGCGACATGCTAGATCATAAGAAATGAGAAATTGGGATTCTTCCATTGCTTCCTAGAGCTCCATTCAGATAAAAAGCTATCATTTACACTCATTGAATAAAAATACATAATTACTATTATTTTTGCCGGTAAAGAAGGGATGGTTAGAAACAATGATAGTTTTTTTTAGTGAGATTTAATTTTAACAGCATGTAGTCAGGAAAGTCAGAAATAAAATATTTCCATGTTCTTGTAAAGAATATTTCAGACCATAGTGATTTCAGGTGGGCATTTCATAAATCCTTTGGATTCACAATCTAACATTTTATCTGCAGGTTTGCAGCAGGACTTGAATTCTGGTTTTAAAAAATATCCCATGGGTCTTGTCCTAATGTTTGCTGAAGGAAACAGACCAATGTATAAATATTACGTTAAAACTTTCCTTGCCTTCTTCCTAAAAGGAGGAAAGAGGGGATGACATTTATCCTTCTTTCCTCATATTTTTTCCCAGCTCAGTATTGGCTGAGCATAGGACAACAGAGAGAAGACCTATTCAGTGCTCCCACTCTCCATATTATGAGAAAGTTGCAAAAACCACCATAAACAGCAGTGATTGTCACATTTTATTGCAACAACTTCTGTCTGTTAAATATGGCTTGTTTGAAGGAGCACTTCTCTTTTATCTGCTCTGGTAAAAGCTTTATCATGATCCTTGATAAAAAGCTTTTATAAGATTTGACACCGCTTGGTAAATAAATGAGATTTGCCCCTTCAGGAATGTTATTATCTTGCAGCTGAGCTGCAATTTTGAAACGTCCTAAAGACAAGAAAGCAGCAGCATTTTTTGGCTGCTACAAAAAATACCTGACAACAACTGCTAAGTAAAATGAGGCACTACAATATGTTCAGAAATTGTGTCAAGACAGTTAATTTGAACTATGTCAAACAAACAAACCTTTAGTTCTGTAGTGTTGCATGTGTATATTCAGTGTTGTTGGGTCTTTACAAGCTCATAACTGCACAGGACAGCTATATGTAGTACAGATTTATTCATGTTCCCTTAGTAAATATATCTTTCCATTATAAAACCTGCTTCATCAAGTGTTGTTAAGGTCTTATTAATACTCTTAGGAACTCCACATCCCCTCCTCCCCATACAACCCCCTGCCAATAGCTCTAATTCATCTAGTTCAGGGTGTCAAACTGGGCTGGATGCATCACACGCTGGCCACACCCACACCTGGTTTAGTGATGGGGGGGAAAGTCGCAATACGTCACGTGACAATGCAAGTTTGACACCCCTGATCCAGTTCATTTTTCTGGAGAATGCCTTTCATGAGCAATTCTCCATTTCTTCATTCTCACTAATAGCCTTTAAATCTTACATCACTTTCTTTGTCTATTACATATATTCATGGGTATAGAGCAGGGCTGTCAAACTCGCGGCTCATGGGCCAGATGCATCACGTGCTGACCACAACCATGCCCAGTTTAGTGAAGGGGAAAAAAGTTATGATATATCACATGATGTTGCCATCACGACGTGAGTTTGACACCCTTGGCATAGAGCTAACTCCTTATACTTAAGGTGCCTTTAATTGTTAAACTGAGTACCTTTTCTTTGCTGAATATACAACTGAATCTTAGATGAGATCTCTTGTCCCACTGCCAAGTAAATGGCAGGTTTACTGAATATACGCATTATATAAATTGTTTTCTCTCTAATAAAAATCAGAGGGTGCTGCAGAGTCAAAACAGGTGCCATCTGGTGATCTGTTTATTCTCACGTTCATTACTTTACCTGCTGTTCTTGCACTGGGCTGGGATAAATCATAGCCTTTGGAATGCAGAACATCTGGTAAATTGATTCCATGCTGAAAGGCCTGCATAAATGGAATGCAGCTTTCAATTTCCCAAAAAGCCTTTTGCACTTAAACAATGACATAACTGCAGAAACCAAATTGCACTTTTATCATTCCACAAAGGTCATTCAGAAGGTGAGACCAGCACTCCTGATTTGCTGATAAAATTCAAGATATCATAAACATGATATTCAATGATTGAATAAAGTTATTGTCAATTTCCTCAAATAAACTTTTAATTATTCTCCATATTCTATCAAACTAAGCACTAAAGGAAGCAAAAGCATAGATCTATCAATATTCAAGCAAAAGGGTGGATGATTTCCCTTCCAATTATTCCCCCGGATGTAATTAATTTGGAACACATGCTACACTTATTTAAGGAGTTATAGTAATATCTTAGGCTGAGTTTTTTTTTAAGGGGTGGGGGGAGGGGAATTGTAAGTTTCCCATTATAGCTTTCTTCTCTGTCCATTCTTTTTTCCCTTTTATAGAGAGCGTTCTTTGGCTTCATTGGTTTAATAAGGATTTTCTCATTTAAACCTTCCCCAGATATCAAGATACCATGGCTGTGTGCTATCCTTATCATTTAGGAATTAGATTAACTCCAGAATTAACATCAGACCAACAATCAAGTAAACAATACCTCAGTCAAGGTATTGCCAAACAAGTTAACAGTAAACAGCCCAACCACAGAACCTCCAAAAACCACTCCTACCAACACTGACAGGGCAAGCCACTAGTGCAGGGCTGTCAAACTTGGAACCCACAGACCGGGTGCATCACGTGCTGGCCATGCCCATGCTCAGTTTAGCAAAGGGGGAGGGAAGTCCTGATGTGTCATGTGATGCCACCGTGACAAGTTTCAACCCCTGCACAAGCATGTTGTGGTCTGCCAGCAGCCTGCGGAGCTGGCAGCAAAATCTGACAGCGAAGAGGTTGGGGAGGCTGAGGAAGGCTCAAACGAGGGCTCTGCGTCAGATGCAGAGATGGGCCAGGCCCATCTGCGAATTATAAGCGGACTCCAGAGCCTCCAGACTCTGACATAAGTGAGGCAGAGGAACAGGCTGTAGTCAGTGCACGTATGTGCAGAGCTGCCAGAAGGCAAGAATAGTTGGGGTTGAAAGGGTGACTCTGGAGTAAGGCCCAGAGATGATTGGTCCCTCCTATAAGACATGAAAGGAGGAGCACAGGTTCAGATGCTCTTTGCAGGAAGCAACTTCATTCATCCTAGTTAGATTAATTTTTGAAGCTCTGTATTGACTTCTGCTCTATTTGGCTTTCCACAGCTAATTGGAAATTAGGTCTTGGCAGCTTTTCAAGGGAGAGAAAAGTGGGTACTTATCAGCCTTATCCCGAAAGACTGTGGACTCTTTACAATTTTGTTTGGGACTCATTAAAGCTGTGAATGACAATAATTCACAGCTATTGAAATAAAAGAGGAGTTTTGGGGACTCATTTTGTGTTTATTACTGGCTCGGGAAGCCTTTGTCAGAACATAGCATATAAACTGAGAGCAAACCCCACTTCTTACTAGCACTGATAATATTATCTAGTTTGAGTAATGAAATGTCTGCAAGAAAACAAATTCAGAGAGCACCAACAACCCCTCAGGAATTAGTATTGTACAAGGTTTATTGAGTTCAATAATTTTGAACTTTGGGTAGTAAGATTCAAGGCACCTGCCTTTCTACATTTCTAAGGGGCGGGTATATAAAGCATCCTTGTCAGAAGAGCTAAATATTATATGGTTGGACAACCATGATATTACCTTTTACTAGAAAACTCTGGAAGAGTCTACTATTTCTTTTTAATTAACCTTCTGAAGTTAGAATATCATGCTTTGTTGATCAAGTCATTGTGACATTGTCCATAAGAATAAATCTATACGCTCATAAATTCATTATGATTGGTCACACAGTCAGCCAGATGTTTAGATTGGATTTGGCTTTTTTATGCATCTAGTGAGTACTTCCCAAGGACCTTGGGGATGTAGATGTTGTTTGATGGTGTTAAAGTTATCATTCTATTTTTATCTTACCATTTAAAAATATAAGCCAAGGTGGTGAAACAAACAACAACCATCATGACAAACTAAAAGAAACAATGTGTCTTAGTACTATGTGGGTACATTATGGGTAAATCCACCTATTGCAGGGGTGTCAAACTCACGGCATCATGGCATCACCGGCATCACGGTGACCTATCATGACATTTCCCCCCTTCAGTAAACCGGGTGTGGGCGTGGCCAGTATGTGACACATCTGGCCCGTGGACTGCAAGTTTGACAGCCCTGACCTATTGTGTATTAGACAAAAAGCAATGATTAAAATGATATGGTTTTAAGTCCTCAGCAATATAATGGCATGACATCATATTGCTGAGGACTTACTATGGAAGAGAACTATTTTTAGTGCCATGCTGAAATTGATACATAATCTTGGTTCCCCATGGATGGCATAATAAATTATAGCTGATCTTTTCCTGATGTAAATGAACTTGGTCTTGTTCCCAGACATAAGATGTTGCTTTCTTTTTGTAGTGCAAAATCCACTTTAGGGATGTGCAGGCATTCAGCTCAATAGTTGAAAATGTACTTGGGAGACAGCATGGATATGTTCAGTGGACCTGTCTGAGCTTCATTCCTTTTGTGGCTTTCGTAGGAAAGACATGTTTTGAGTTAAGGTATTAAGAGGCTACCACCTTCATAATCACATATTCCTGTTTTATATGATGCAGGAGAATGTATGGTTAGATATCTGGAGGACAGCTAGAATGAGCTGAATAAAGCATAAATCTTAGGAAAGAATATTGACTATTTTCCTTACTGATTTCCCAATATTTTATTTTATTTAAAGCATTTATATAGCCAACTTGAGCACTGTGATACTGAATGGCTTACACCAGGGGTGTCAAACTGGTAGACCACAGGCCGGATGCGTCACGTGCAGGCCACGCCCACCCCAGCTCCATGAAGCGAAAAAACATTATGAATGTTTGTGAAGTGATATTTGATCTGCGTGGCTGACACTAAATCAAGAACACAAAACAATGTCAGATTAAATTCCAATACAAAACCCTTAATACAATCAAGACCTCCCACTAAACAGGACTCCAATCATTTGAGTCACGACACCCAAGGAAAAACTCATGCATGCTTCTCTATCAATATTTCTTCAATATCCCTGGGATGGTAAGTTCAATAACAAGCAAAGGAGGGACCATTGAGTAGATTTCAAATTTTGAAGCTATATTAAGGATACTGTGACAGAATGGTTTCCATGGTTGGCGAAAGGACAGTCACTAAAGGCAAATTGGTAAGATTTCTTCCAAACATTCACTAGTCTTTTTACAATGTATAGTTTTTGTCTAAGGCTAATTTTTTTAAACAAATGATAGTCTAAAGCACAGGTAGTCCTCGACTTACAACAATTTGTTTAGTGACTGTTCAAAGTTACAACAGCACTGAAAATAGTGACTTATGATTATGATTTTTCATACTTATGACCATTGTGGCATCCCTGTGGACATGTGATCAAAATTTCAGATGCTTAGTATCTGACTCATATTTATGACTTTTGCAATGTCCTTGGGTCATGTGATCATCTTTTGTGACCTTCTGACAATGGGGAAGCCAAATTCACTTAACAACCATGTTACTAATGTAACAATGATGGTGATTCACTTAACAACTGTGGCAAGAAAGGTCGTAAAATGGGGCAAAATCCAATTAACAAATGTCTCACTTAAAAACAAAAATTTAGGGCTCAACTGTGATTGTAAGTCAAGAACTTCCTATACCCCTTTTCAAACAATGACAGTTTCTTGATCAGCAGGCCTTGGTTGTCTCTCTCAAAGCCACTTTACTTCGCTATCCAGCAAAGTGAAATAACTATGCATGCATCATACATCCAGAAACACTTTAGGAAGTAGCTCACAAAACACCAGGCAATTCAATGGACTGGAAAAGAGATGTTTTGGATATGATCGCACATAGTTAAAAGTACTGTTTCAAAGGATTTGGACATCCCTAACGTACAAGTAGGCTCAAAATATAGCAAAGAAGCCATCAGGCCATCAACTGAGCATGAAAATAATTTGATTATTTAATGCTTACAATCGATGGTGTCTGTATGATTTGGAACTTGAAAATCCATAGTGATTTCATCAATGACTTCTGGTTTGTGAAGTTGCATGAAAAGTTGAGGAAATTTGACTATATTTTCTACATCTTTCACATATTGACCATTGTAGATGGCTATATCTGGGCATCTCTTGTGCGTGAAACATTTCAACTGGAATTAAACCAAGCATTAATAGTGCAGTTTGAAGCTAATTGTTGATGACATTCTGATTATAGGAGAAGGACAAAGTAATGTAGAAAGCTACTTATTGGTAAGTTGCAGTCTTCCTTCCAGTGGTGGAAAGAAAAGGATATCAAATTAAATCCAGACAAAATTAGATTCATCCAAGGAAAGGTGTCATATGTAGAGCATGATCTTTCAAGTTAAGGTCTAAAGGCTCATCTCAAAATGAAGAAGCAATTTGGAACAGACTATGACCAAGGATGTGACCAGAATTCACTGTTTCACAGGAACAATAAACTTCCTAGCTAAAATTTGTGCAGATTTGGCAATTCAAATTGGTGCTATAGCGGTATTTAAAAAGAACGTAGAAGGTACTAGTTGGTATTCCAGTAAAAAGCATTTGAAAGATTAAAGCAATTAATCACCAAAGCACCTGCCATAAAATACTGCCAACTGAGGAGCAGACGATTTTACAATGTGATTCTTCTGAAAAAGAATTGGGGAGGTTTCACAGGAGCAACCAACTGACAATGCAAGCAGAGCCTTTCAGTAGCTCAACAGGGGTTTGCATAAATGGTAAAAGAACTACCATCTGTGATGTTTGAATAAATTCTTTCTAATATTTTGCTCATGGGCAACTGGTAATGGTAGTTTCTGATCACAAATGACTAGAAACAGTAACAAAGCTATTCTTTAAAACGCCCAAATGATTGCAACATGGATTGACAGGCTTACAACCATGATACATTCAGATCAGATACTGCCCAGGAAGTTTTCCTGCTGGCAAACACAATAAGACTTGCCTGCCTGTGTAATGTAGAAAAAGATGTCTAAGAGATGAAATCATTAGGCAATCAAACATGGTGTACTATCTCTGAATTTAGATTTCAAAGCTACAAGAAATGGATCTGCACAGCTCCAATAATTAACCAAATAATCATTTTGGAAGGCTAGCTTATAAATAAAAACCATGTGTTTGTGAGAGCAGAAGTACTGTTAAAGGAAGAAGGTTATGTCCAGCATGGCCTAATGTACAGTACTTTGACCAGATGGTTCTTATTTTAGCCTTGCTGCATAACAGAGTTATGGAAGCATGTCATCTCTCACCAGTTGCTTTTGACAGGATCAAAAGCCAACCAAATTTTGCACAAGGTCATGGAAGAAGATTGACATATATTCACTTGTAATGTGGATACGGCTACATTTAAGGAAAAGCAATATTTTACCTTTGAAGATTACTATTCCAACTTTATTTATGCCTTCAGGATATAGGAATCTGAAAGGCAATCCAGAAAGTGAAGCCAAACCTTTCCAAATACTGGAAAGGTTTTGACACAGTATTTGAATACTGTGATTCATGCGTATTGAATTCAGAGTATTTTCTTCAGTGCAATCAGATTCCGATCACTTTCCTTCTCTACCCATAGCAATGGAATGATAGTCAGCTGTCAAAGCAGTAAAGAAGTCACTACATAAAACTGTGACCCCGGAGCCTGACTCTTACCTGCTTCTTTTGGCTTATCAAAATAAGTCAGTGCAGGATTACAGAACCCAAGCAACAGAAGGCCTGATGGGCATAGGACCAAAACTGCTACCTGCAGATAACCTGGATATGTTCATGGATTTGTAGGCAATCACAAGACAACCTTATTTATGTTGGTTTTACAACATTTTGAAACTGCCACAATCCCAATTGATTCTGTGTCAGCCAGCCCCACTAGATAGACCAGACCAGGAAATTGATTCCACAGAGTTAAAACTACTCATACTGAAATTAATTAAAATAACAAAATGCTATGAGTCTAATTGTGCTCCTCTTTCTTCTTATGATCCAGTGAATTAGGGAGGTATCTTCCTAAACTGCTTCCAACTGGAATGGTTCAACTTGCCATGGCCAACTCACTCCAGCTGACTGTCCCCAGCAATCTCACTGCAGCCAACTCACCACAGCCAACTTGCTGCAGGACAATTCAACATGAGATAACTAAAACTCAAGAAGGACAAGTAGAATTACAGCTCATTCCAGCCTCGAGGACTTCTAACTTGAGAAGAGTCAAACTTAAAGCAAGATAAAGCTCATTGCAATTCACTTGTCCCTCTCTTGAGTTATCCTAGTTGAATTATCCCACAACAAATTGTCCCCCAACAAGTTGGCCGGGGTGAGACAGCTGAGCAAATTGCCTGTGGTGAGTTGGCTGTCCTAGACCTGCTTCCAACTGCTATCTCACTCTGGCATTGAAAAATGCTTCAGTCCATTTTGCCTAGATAAGAGTGCCTGCATATCTCCCTCAAGATTGTTGACAGAGATTGTTGTAGAGATTGTTATTCTGCTATTTAGTACTGGTTGTGATTGGAGTGGCCTTTAAGCCCATAAAATAAATAAATAGCAAAGGCTTTACTAAAGAAGAAAAATATTCATAATATATTTGTCTTGGTTGCAGAAGGTGGACTTGACTCCTCTATCAATGAATGCTAGCAAACATTCATTGTATTTGAAGAAAACATAATGATAAACACATGAAGGTAGAAAATGTAACTTCTATCTAAACCAGTGTTTCCCAACCTTAGTCATTTTAAGATATGTGAACTTCTGGGAGTTGAAGTCCACATGTCTTAAAATGACTAAGGTTGGGAAACACTGATCTAAACTATACTTGAAAGGGCAGAAAGATAAGTTTCCTTGTTGTTTAAACTTAGAGACTCGTTTTACAAAATAGGCCAGGTGAGAGACAAACATCAGGAGAACATAGGAAGACCACCTCCCTTTATCTCTCTCCATTTGTCATCCAAAGACTCCTAAGTCCAAAATAATGATGCAGTGTCTAACATATGACCATTCAGAGACCTCCAGTCTCAATTATACAGAGTTCTGGTATATAAGATACAATCTATAGATAAAACCACCCCAATAGGCATCACCTGGGCTTGTGACAGAGTTTTTATGAGATAACTATTCCTGAAGGCAATCTATGCCATCATAATTGCAGGGATCTGCATTCTCAGAAGCAGAAAAAAGAGAATGATCTATCACAGAGACTGCCAAAACACGTACCACCAAAGGCCAAACTGTATGCAATGAAAATGAGCCAGTGCTGTATCCTCATGAAAAATGGACAAGAATTAAAGATGTTCCAATCTGAACATTTTTCAAAGAAACCAACCCAAGTCAATGACATTTTAATTGAGTCCAAGATAAGAACAGGATCATGGATTTATAATATTTGGCTTTAGCTAGGAGGATATTATACCCTGTTGAGGATTGAAATATTTAATATAAACATTTCAGTTTCTAGAAATCTGTGGAAAACAATGCCACAGAAACAAACTAAAGTGGGAGATTGTTTCTTGATTAACAGCTAAATAGACAGAGTCATATTTTGAAAGGAATGGAGGATTCTGGGATTGCAAGATTTATGAGAGGAATCTTACACCAGCTTGGAGTAGTTTAGGGCGAAGAATTTTTGAATTGCGTGAATTAAATAATTAAAAAAAAATATTTAATGTAAAGAAGGAATAGGAGTGACATAACATCCAAAACTTTGCAAAAGCTTAGTGTTAACAAAACATCTATCACAACTTACTTCTGTTTCTTTTTTTTCTGGGCAGTTGGACTTTTTTCAAATCTAAGCTCTAGATTGCAGAACTAAAAAATCTCCCTCTCTAGTTGTAGCCATCTTACCCAGACTAAGCAAATTAAGCCTAGTTAGGGTTTATCTGGAAATTTTTTAGACCCTTTATCAAAAGTTCAGCCACTTAAGAAACTTTGAACATATATAATACATATACATGTATGTATACATACACTTGTAGAAGACATACCTATTCAGTTAAATATGGAAAAAAAACTTTACTTAGCCATGGTGACTCTTTTTGGTACTACCGAGAAAGTCACATACACATACAGAAGTAGTAAAAAAAGAAAAGACCTTACAGTGCCAAGACTGCAATTTTCACCAAGGCCAGAGACAATCACTATTGCAAAAAACAGAATTTCCCAAAAGCTAAAGCATTAACTACCATACCCACAAGGAGGAGACTTCCTGTTATTGGCCAGGAATGAGCAAAATTGAGTAACTGCCTTCTTCGCACTTCCTTCTGCGCTCACATGTTTATTGTGTGTTTGGGTCATGCTCAAAGAAATATTCTCAAACATACTCTTTGTGTCCTTGAAGAGATTATGCAGAGTCTTCATAAAGTTTTGAAGACATTGCAAACCGCACTCTGATGAAATGGCTTAGGTGACTGAAAAGGAAGAAAAGTGATGAGAATCCGGGCAATTTTTCCTGCACAATCTATTTGAAGACTACAATTAAATTTTAAGAAACCTCACAAGGGAGGTATAAAGAAAAGGTAAAGAAAAAGTAACCAAAGTAATAATGTCTCTTGGGTAACTTCTTTGCTATCTTTGCTACTATTGCTTATTTATGCATTTAAACCAGAACATCTATAGAAAATCATAGTTCTACACATAAATCTTTCCCTACCCTTTCTCTTTACTCTATGTTGTAAATATCCTACCCAGATGCATCCATTCTTTATTCAAGTTCCAACTTGGCTCTTCATGTCATAATCTCCAAGGAGGATCATAGCAAATCATGTAATTTTCTTTCCCCCAAAATATATCTGCATCCTGCTTCCATAGCAAGCAAAATTAATTAAAAAGCAAAGTGCTGTATCTCTTGAGAAATGCTATGAAGGTTGAAATCAGCTGGGTTCTCTGACTCATTTGCAACTTCTACACCAAGCTATTTTTTAAACAGAAGATCTAATGCAATTATTTAAAAGGGGCTGACAGAGAATGTGAAATATCAAGTTTCTGAACTCTGGATTTCACAAGTATTGATAATTAAGTGTAAAAAGCTATTTTATAGATAAATTTTTATTAAAGATGTTTTCGAAAAGGAAGATAAAACTAATATCAAGTAATATAAAGCAAGAAAAAGAAAAGAAAAAATCAATGAAAGTTAAAAAAAAGAAACATCAAAAGAGAAACAAGTATAAAGTCTACAAGGGGTTTCCAATCAAAAGTAAATGCAAGTATTGACTTTTCTCTGATCAAAGAAGTCAAGTTAGCCATCTCAGCAAGTTCCATCATCTTCACAGTATAAATAGTTTGTAAAAGTGAAAACACCTGTTATTGAAATGCTATAATTATTATCCATTATTTTTTTAGCAAGTCCTGACTTGGGGAGTCTCTTTATTATAACAAACTAGTTAAGTTGAAGAGAACTGTTGGGCAACAACTATCAGGTTCCCTGTTCCATTTTTTCCCCGGACAACTTTTTTTTCCCATAAAATTTGTTTCCTCGAAAACCTGGTGGTAATAATTGACCCCTTCAAACTGAATACAAGTATAATTTCAGAATGACTGCATCATGTAGGAATCTTGAGAAGTATGAAATTAACTTTTAATGTAGCAACGTATAGCATGACTACAATGTATTTACGGTAATTGCATAATGTTTCCAACACATTGCATGATTTCAACAGGGCTAAAAGTGTTTTGCTGTTTTGCTGCTGATTTTCATTTGTACTCAGTATTTGATGCATCTCACAGCAATGTCCAACAATAATCAGCTAGCATTAATGCCCTGATACCATTTTTCAATTTTGGCCAAGTCCATCTTTCATTATGTTTGTTACTGACTGCACCTAGATTTTTGGGAAAGGAGTCCAAAATGTGAATGCAGAAAATAAATCTTCAATGATCTGTTGCACTTCATAGTCTTGCATGCTGTAAGAAGTTTGCCAACTAATTGGATGTAGTTTGGTCGTGTGTTGTTGCTAAGAAAATTCTCAACAACATCCTTGAATGTTTTCCAGGCAATTTTCTCTGACCTGACTAACAGATCTTTGAATTGCTTGTCATTGATAACATATGTGATCTGTGGACCAACAAAAGTGCCTTCCTTAATCTTGGCATTGGTTATTCTTGGAAACATCTGTTTCAAAGAATGAAAATTATTCACATTCCTTCTTCATTGCTTTCATCAAAATTTTTCATCAATCTCAGTTATATGTAAAACAAAGGCAAAAATAACTTTGTTAGGACAACAAGTGGTTTATATGCCAGGTTATTCTGTCCTGGGACCAAATTATTTTGACATGGCCATTTCTTTCCAATTTAGTTGACTCTCTTGCATGACTCAACCATATGCATATATAACAACAGTACTTGGTATATCTGAACTGCATTTCGAGAGCAGAGCTACTACTTTTAGATCGCCACAAATATTCCAGTTGTACTTGGCGTACTCTATGAATAACACTTCCATGTTTTTGTATGTTTTTTCAGGTATGCAACATAACCGACAGGTACTGAAGAGTATAGATTGCCATTGTGTAAAAATAGATTTCTATAAAATGGTACATGATAGGTTAAATTACAGCTTATTTTTGTAATAATCAGCCAAAAATCTATAAGATACACCCAACAGTGTTCAGGAATCAAAATCTTTGTTGTCCAGTGTATTAATAGCAGGAAAAAATAGCAAGCAAGAAAACATAGCTACATTGTATTGATTAAGCAATGATCTCTATATAAGGCTCAGAAGGGAACAAATTTAGGAGAAAACAGAAAAATCAAGTTAAAGTAATACCTAAGTCTCATTCCCTTCATCCACACGTTTCTTTGAAAGTAAATCCAGTACTTTCCACATTTCTGAAATTGCAATATCTACCTTCTGTAAACAATATATCCCAAGCCATGCTGGCTGAGGATGATGGGGCTTGTTGCCCATCTCATTTGAAAAGAACCTGGTTAAGGAAGTTTGATGTGAAGAATAGTTGTGAATGTAAAGAATAGATGTGAAGAAGAGTTGATTTGGCCTAATGATGAAAGTGCTGGTCAAGAAATTAGAAGATTGTGATTTTATTCCTGCCTTAGACATGAAAGCCTGCTGGGTGACTTTGGGCCAGCCACTCTCTCTCTCTTGGGAACTAACTCACCTCACAGGGTTGATGTTGTAGGGAAAATAGGAGGAGGAAGTATTATGTATATTTACCTTCTTGAGTTACTTATAAAGTAATAAATAAAGGATAGAAATCTAATAAGAATAGTATTCTTTCTCTCACTTTATATGTGAATGGCAGAGCTGCACGCATGACAGTATCTTAGGCAAGCAGAACATGCGTGATCCCACTTATAAGTCTCCACATGCTCTGGGAGCCTTTGCTCACTTTGAGATTGAAAGACAAGATGAGTCTGAAACATTGGGTAAATCACAATCAAAAGAAGTGGAGCTAGAAATAGCACTCTAAGAACTTCTAGTTCCCAAGATGTTTTTCTCAGCATATCATGTGTAGAGTACCACAATGATAACTGCTCTGCCTTTTCTAATTTTAGCCTTTGGGTACAAAATGATTGGTTTCTAAATTGGTAAGATGTCCTTTGTGAGCTGGTTTCTATTATTGAACCACATTTCCCAATTTTTTTTTAACAATACAACTGCAATTGTCCATGTGCATGAAAGTGCGGATAAGCAGAAGAATGGAAAAGGATCAAAAGCACAAGGCCCCCAGTTTTCCCACAAAATAGTAGCTTCAGATGTCTAAATTAGCTACAAATGGCTAATCACTGAGTGCAATTGCCAAAACCTCACAAGTCATGGTACTCTTGAGGCTTAAAGAGAGTGTATGGACTGAAAAGGTTGCTGAACAATAGAGTACAATTGATTCTCTATTTTTCTACCTTTTTCTGACTAAGCAAAATGAGGCATCTAGACTGCTTTTCATCTACCATCTGGTTGGTCTGTCTGTCTGTCACATTTGTAAACCACTATTTCCCTCACAAGGGACTCTGGTAATATACAAATAAAAGAATAACAGAATTGGAAGGGACCTTAGGGGGTCTTCTAGTCGAAACCCCTCCTCAAGCAGGAACCCTAAACCATTTCAAACAAATCTCTTCTTAAAAACCTCTACAATTTCTGGAAACAAGTCTTTCCACTGATTAATTGTTCTAATTGTCAGGAAATTTCTCCTTAGTTCTTGGTTGCTTCTCTCCTTGATTAGTTTCTATCCATTGCTTCTTATCCTGCCTTTGGGTGCTGTGGAGAATAGGTTGATCCCCTCTTCTTTGTGGCAGCCTCTTAGCTATTGGAACACTGCTACCCCGTCACTCCTATTCCTTCTTTACATTAAGCTAAACATACCCAATTCCTGCAACCCTTCTTCATATGTAATGTTCATAAAATATTAAAAACATTAAAAAGTGTAGGAAACTTAAAAAGAGGCATACAATTTTAAAATTAATTAAAAGGTGAGGAAGGGCTTTCAGGGCTCTAAATAGCCCCATTACTATGAGTTCCTCTGTGTACCTCAAGCAAGGCCAAAGTGCCATGTTTCCACAATTTTCCAGAAGGCCAGGAAAGTGGGGTCTACCTCACCTCCAGCACCATGTTGTCCCGGACATGGTGGGAACAACAGCAGCGAAGGTTCTCTTCCTGTTGGAATTCTTTGGCTGACAAGGTCTACAATATACTATATGCCCCTGGTGGCGAACCTATGTCCCCAGCACGATAGATAGATAGATAGATAGATAGATAGATAGATAGATAGATAGATAGATAGATAGATAGATGGGACACAGAGAGAGAGAAAGAGAAAGGGAGAGAGAGGGAGGGAAAGAGAGAGGGGGAAGGGAAGAGAGAAGGAGGGAAAGAGAGAGAGGGAGAGGGGGGAAAGAGAAATGATATTACAAAAGTTTTTCTTTTTTATTGTTTCTAAACGTAATCTTTCAAAAACAGAAAAAAGTGAAGGCGCATAAAAGTACATTTAGCACATTTTTCTTAAACAATTAGCTGAACCCTGCCTTGTTTATCATTATTTTAGGTAGTAAAATGTCATTATTCAGGTTAAATTGCCGTTTTGGCACTTTGTGATAAGTGGGTTTTGGATTGCAGTTTGGGCACTCGGTCTCTAAAAGGTTCGCCATCACTGCAATATGCAATATACAGACCTGGTGGGCTAGCCTAATGTAATGGGATGAAGACAGTTCCATAGGTAACCTGACCACATAACATACAGAGCTTTAGAAATCATAACGAACATTTTGAATTGAACTCGGAAGCAGGCTGGCACCCAATGCAGCTTGCACAGTGGAGGTGTTACATCTGCTATTCTATCGTTTGGGCACCCAAAATGGCATTTTGTACCAGTAAAGCACCTGCTATAATGCTGCTTCGTCATGTATTCTGACAAATGCACATATAGAAATTCATCTGCAGGTTCCCACTTCAAATGAAAAGGACAGGGACTTACGTAGAGGCAACTGCAGGAGCTGAAGCTTTTTAAAAAATAATGGTGGCATTGTGTGGTGCCATACAACTTCCAATCCTTTCTGTGCATGTTCAAAAGAACTGGAGTTTGAAAACAAGGCTGCTTTCACTACAAGTTGTCCTCAATTTACAGTAGTTTGTTTAGTGAACGTTCAAAGTTCCAATGGCACTGAAAATATGATTATGACCGTTTTTCCCAATTACGACTTTTGCAGCATCCCCATGATCATGTGATGTAGAAGTCAGATGCTTGGCAACTGGTTCATATTTATGGGGCAAAACTCACTTAACAAATGTTTCACTCAACAACATAAAATTTTGGGCTCAATTGTGGTTGTAAGTCAAGGACTATCTGTATACGACCACTTAAACTGCAGAAGCCTCTGGAGTTTTGTGCATGCTTAATCCCCCAATGTTTCATGTATACAAAGTGAATAATTGCACAGATTTATGATTCTGAATATGTTTGTACGTGTACTCAACAATTTACTTAAGAAATCTTTTCTGTTTCCTTCTCTTAATATTTTAAACATATAGCACTATTACTTTTAATTGCATCTCTCAAGAGGAGCCACATTATTTAGTTAAAAATGTAATTAGACTATTGTAAAATGAGCAGCTTAAAAAACAATAAAACTTCAGTACTCCAGGATATTATATTGAAATTTTGTATTCATGTTGAGGCCACAATTCTTTGTTTCATACTGAAATATTCCCAAAGCTGTTCCACATGAAGCAAAAAGTTGTGGTGTAGCTATAAAGCAAGAACTAACTCAGAAATTAAACTCTGGCCATGAAAGTCTATGTGCATATTCAGGTGCAGGAGAATATTTCACCTTGAAACAAAATTGACTTATTGTCAGCAGAATAATTGTTCTGTACCTTTTAAAGTTCTAGCTATTCCTTTATTTGTTGGAGAGGCAAAAATAGGTAAAATCAGGTTCTTCAAAACATAAATAAATATACAGTATGATTGTATGAATAGGAGAAAATCCAGTAAAACTATAGTAATAACTATAATTAACTCCATATGATGGCCATAACTCAGAATTTGGGTTTTGCTAAGTCAAAATATAATTTATTTGGAATTGGTCTAGCATGCTTTATGAACTTCATTATTGTGGTTTCTAAATTATGGTTTATGATTTAATGAACTCTGTGATCCCAGCCTCTAGTGCTCTTTACATCTTCATCAATGGACCTTTGGAAAAGCTGTGATGACTTTATATTATCTTATTAAAGTATTTTTTGGAAGTTGAAAGATATAATTTGCTAAAAAAAAGCAATATGTGTTAAAAATATTCATACCTGTTCCAACATCAGTCCTCTAGATAACTGAAGTAAGAAGTAAATGGAGCAACAAATAAAAAATGGGAGGCTTATAAATTTTCTAAATAAATACATAAAAGCCAAACTATTGTTGCTGTTATACTCCAAAAGCAAAGGTGAAGATGTGGTTGATAAAGGGAATCTTTTCTTGATACTCACTAAAGTTCAAATTTGAAAAATGTTGAAAGTATCAGACACATAATTATATTGGACTAATTCTCAGAAGCTTAGATTAAGATAGAAAAGTTTTCATAGTAGTGAATAGATTTCACTTCATGTCACTTTAGCCAAATCAACTATATGTTTAATCGTGCCAATCTGGATATCGTTCCTTTTTATATTTTGTTTCTAGATTTTTCTTGAATCGTAACACGTGAATGCAAAGGAGCACAAGGTGGCGATGAAGTAGCAACACCTATAACTAGCTGCTTTAAATTGTTCTTAATTTTATATCATCGGTATACTATTTAGTCTAATTCATCTTTACCTCTTCCATTACTAATGTTGGAACATTTTAATGAATAGAATGTTTGTCCTATCACTATGGAGAAAGCAGCAGAGTCAGTGTGTATCCTATGAAATAAGTGAAGGCTGACAGATATATCACAAGCAAGCAACCCTTCCCTGTAAGGAACATCATCTGTCCTTGTCCACCTGACAGGTATGAGTCTTCAGGATGGGACTTACAAATGGACATAGACAGCCAGCAATTTATAGATCTGTCATCCTCCATAAGAAAGGACATTCTTGCCCTCCAGATTGCTGCTGTTTGTTCAGCAGCCATTTGTGCCTCTTGTTCAGGATGGAGTTAAGGGATACAAATTTAAAATGCCTGGAAGAAAGATTAAGACCGAGATTATATCCAGATAAACTGTTCTTTTGATCTTTAAGTTACTGACTACAGTTAAAAACACATAGATTCACTGGGAATCTAAAGTTTATTAAGAATTGAAAGTTTGTGGAGAGTCAACAAAAGAAAATTCTCCAGACTGTCAAAACAAAAGACCTGTGCACAATGATACATGCTCCATATATAGATGGTAAAAGAAAGAGGGGGAAAAAACTATTCTCAGATTAAAATTGAGAAAAGTAATGAATGGAGACGGTTAGCAATTTCATAAGGAAGAATGAGAGGCAGGTTCTAAACAATCAAGTGCTGAAGGAGGAAAGGGTTGTAAAAAGTAAATGCTATATACCAACTAATCACATCATCCTGCAAATGACAAATAATGGAGTAAACAAGTTGATCGGGATTTTAGAAAGCTGTTGTTATGTCCTTCAGTCAGGTTTTAGGCTGCAAAAAACAACTCAGAGATCTACAGACTGTTGAATGTCTCCCTCCTAGAGGCAGTTGCTGGCATGTCTTACTGTCATTTGGGCAATCTACAGTTCCCGGCATGCTAGTTATAATGAAAACTTTCTAAAGCCACTTTTTCCAATTTTCCAATCCGTGTTTTTTGCCTGGAGTAAACCAGCTCACTCATAATTCAACATAGCCAATTCAACATAGCCATTGGAACTTTAATGTACAGTAAACTGTAACAATTCACACTCGGATAATCCCAAGGATGTTTTACCAACAATGTCCTTGAGATGGAAAAGTCTTAAGGAAATGATTGTGCATTCTGCAATAAGCAGCTCATTGAAGATAGTCTTCCAATATTTGAGGGGCTGTCACAATGAAGAGGAAGACAACCTGTTCTCCAACGCATCTGAGGACAAGACAATAAGTAAGAGATGAAAACTTATCAAAAAGAGACCCAATCTAGAACTAAATAGAGATTTCCTGACAGAACAATTACTCAGTTGAATAGGTTGCCTTCATATGTTGTGGGTGCACAATAACTGGAGGTTTTTAAGAGGACATTGGATAGCCATTAGAGAACTCCTGATTGAGCAGGGCATTTGAATAGAAGACCTTCAAGGTCCCTTCCGACTGCTATTATTCTGTATTATTCTCCATCAGTGATCTGTTGGACTTGGAACAGGCTGATATTATCAAGACTAGATTATGATTATTTAAGAGGAACATCAGTGGCATCCTACAAAACAGCTAAATTTCTAATAGATCTAGTTCCTACTAACTGCCCATGGTAGAAACATTTATTCTGAGAAATATATTTTCTGTGCTGCTGATAAGTGGCAATCAGGCTATATACCTGTTGTTGCCATGAGACATTTAGATATTCTGAATTTCAATGCAAAGACATTCTTTTCTATTTTACACCCACTTCCCCAGATCTTTCCATTCTCCATCCCCCCATGATCTAAAAAAAGAGGTGAGAAGTTTAAAGAACAATCAAATTAGTGAATGGAAGTGGTAGAAATGTTTTCAGGAATGGAAAAGTAAAAAAGGATATAGTGAACAGTATGATTTTAAACTAGGTTTACTTATAGTGGATTTCCTTTTCTTTTATCTCCTGCTACTTCTCCAATTTCTTTTGCTTATAATTTCTTCCTCTTTTCTATGTTTTGCATAATGTTGCTTACTCTGAAAAGGAATACCCCAATGATGTGTGCATAGGTACATGTATGTTTAAAGATGTACACTAAATAAATGACCATGGTTGCCTAGATCACCAGAAGACTCTGCTCATCAAGAATTACAACAATTAGATGATGCCAAAGATTGGCTGACCCACAGCAGCTGCAGTTACTCCTTTATAAGTCCATTTTCTTGAGCCAAATGCAATTGCATCTTGAGTGCCTCACTGGTGTTCCGTACTCAAGGAAGTACATCAAGGATAGAAGAATTTAAAAAATGAGCAGCTGCCCGTTCTCCTGGCAAAACAAGAAAGATCTCTAGAAATAGGAGCAAATTTGAGTTGAGGCAAATGTTTTGCACCTGTCCACTCAGAAAAATGGAAGAGAAATGTGCTGAATACACTTACCAGACAGGACATTGTTCCTCATCATATATGGAGACATATGTGCTTCTATATTCAAAAAATCTGCAAAGTTGTAGTTTTGACACTTGTACTCTGATATTTATTAATAACCAATACTAGATAAAGGACCATATGCAGTTTAAAATATCCAGATCTTGCAATCTGACAAGTCTATTCTTGTATTAATTTTAATACAGTACCTAATTCTAATCCAACCTGTAACATTGAGATGATCCCCAATCTTGTAGAGCCTTCTGAATAGGAGGACTTTTCAGGTGCTATACTAGAATTCTTCTTTCCTTCCTTTTACAGCAGTGGATTCTACTAGTCTTCCCCTATTTGCCAACATCCAACCAACACTCATTGTAATGCTTGCCAAACAAAACTAAAGCAGTCATATCATAATTTTATCAATGAGAAAAAGCAGGCAGGGGAACTACTCATATACTGCAGAGTTTCTCAACCTTGGCAATTTTAAGATGGGTGGACTTCAAGTCCCAGATTTCCCCAGCAGGCTTTATTTATTCCCCCACCTTTGGAAACAATGAGATAACATTGCTAAACCTACTCACTCTCTACTCCAGTGTCAGCATATCCCAAACACAGCATCTGATTTATTAAGTCCCTACTATAAGGTGACCAAATTTTAAAATTGGTAAAGTGGGATACCATTGACGGGGGGGATAGGCTAGCACATGTGCAGAAGGGTGAGGGAAGCATGCGTGCAGAGGGGGAACGTGCACGCACGCACACTGAGGGCAATCATTACGCTGATGTGGCCCTTAGCAGAAATGAGTTTGACACCCCTGGTATATTCCCTTCCCGTTCTCCCGCCATTTCCTAGCTTGTTGTGCATTCTTTAAAAAAATCAGGACTTTTTTAAAACGCCGCGGGACGCAGGACAAATTGTTAAAAATTGGGACTGTCCCGCCAAAAGCGGGATGTCTGGTCACCTTACCCTACTATTAACCCTTAGGATATTTTTTCAAATATTGTGGGGCATAGCTGCTTCAGTTTGAAATACTTCGCAATATTTTAATAGCTCATGCTCCTTGTCCCTGATTCTAGGCTTGGACTAGTATCTTATAATCCATCTTGAGATGGATTGTAAGATACTGGAGGTAAGAAGGGTTTTTTTTCTTTTCTTGCTATATGATGTAAATGAAAAGGAAAACAAAAGAATATAATGCAACAGTGTACTAAGATCCTTTACTAATTATACAAACACTGATTCTTCTGAAAGATAGCTCCTGGAGCTACCGTCAAAAGACAACATGCTGCTATTTTGATTTTTCCTCCATAATGATATAATGATATGGAAAGAAAGAAAAATATTAAAGGAATACTGAAAAAAACACAGAAGGATGATCAGTGAAATCACTTCCTCCCCTTCACTGAAATTAATATTAATGAAGCAATAGAAATGGCATGATGCTATACCAGCCTAATCTGGAAGTTGCTTAAGGGAAAATGAGGGCATGAATTATTTGATTTTGAGCACATATGAATGTAAACAGAACATTTTTATGGCACTGTTTTCTTTGAGGTGTTTCTGCACAACTGTGAGCTTATAAATGAACAAAGAACAGTTGTGGATGGGAACACGCCGGCAGGCTGTGCTGTAGGCAACAGCAACATTGGCAAATACTCGGTTCTTCAAGATAATGTGAAGCACAGCTGGAATGCAAGTACAAATTGCACAGCCTTCTAAATAATATAACAGCTATTTGGCCACATTTGAGTCTTCAGACAAGCACATAGGCATTTCTTTTTGCATATTAACATCGTAATGCATGAACTCAGTTTGATTTTAGGAAGTGGGAGAGCAAAATGTTTCTGAGCAAATAAATAGAAAGTGACAGATGATTAAACTAATAAATAAAAGCATGACTACAAGGAAGGATTCACTTGAAATTTTCCTGCAGTAATTACATCTGACTCCATAAAGTAGTGATAATTTCTGCATTAACTTACAGGAGCCCCAGAAGGCTGCATTACAGAGCAGAGCAACAGAGGAAGCTGTTTATTTCCATATTGATTCAGGCAAGGAAGCATTTCCTTCAGGGTTTCATCCACCCAAATGTTTGCTTGATTATATTTCTGCTTGCATGAGTGACCATATTTCTGCAGTTTTTTGCTTTTCGACACTTTTCATATTCAGCGTAAGGTTCCGATACTAATTTGTGAATATATTCATCTTTGGATTCTCACTTATTTTTCATCTCAGATTTATTTTTATTGTTATTGCTGATACTGTTCTGACCTTTTTGCTTCTTAAACTCTATGATGTCTTGCACCATTTTTGCGTGTTCTTTCTTTGCTTGTTCTGCTTGATTTCCTGCCCCTCCCCCAGAACAGATTCACTGAAGTTCCTGTTTGCCAAATTCTGCTGGAATTCATTTCCTGGCGTGTAGTCCTTACAGTGTTTATTTCCCTTTATCATTGGAGTCCTGAGTGTCAACAAAACCAGAAGAATTATCCACACAAGTACGAAACTGTGTTTTGCAACTGATATTCAATGTAGCCACCCGTGAATTGTGCTCAATGATTTTTGACAGGTCACCACACATGCATAGCATTTTTCAGTTGGTTTCATTAATGTGTGAATAAAAGTATGATACAATCAATACAAAGCATCGCTATAAAATATCCCAAATCTCTGCCAAAGTAGTAGTGCATATTGCTTCATCCTTTGGTTTAGTAGAAAACACTGCTTTTTTCCAAAACAGATAAAACATACATTATCAAAAACCATTCCTTATCATCTTTTAAATCATAAAATGTTCTGGTCTTAGCCTTCAGCTAAGCCTGGCTGCAGCCTGACTCAAAAATATCCTAGAATTGCCGAAAGGCACATTTCTAGGGAATCCCTTACCAAATGTGATTGATAGGCATCAGTAGCCTGTGAAAGGAGCAGCTGAAATACCATTTTTATGTTTGATGTCCTGCCATTTTCCCTACTATTTATGACCATTTCATTCTTCTTTCTTTTCCAGAAATCAAGGCCTGTTCTGAACTGACAATATTTTCATTCACATTTTCTATTATAATCTGAGTAAATCCCTTTTAGGTTTCCCTTGTACGAAGCAATAAATTTATTTTAGATTATAGCAAGCCTTGCAATGGATAACCTGACTATTAAATGGGACTGAGGTTCTTTTTTCACGAAGACAGATTTTTTTTTTTTACTTTTATGACTAAAATTGCAGGCATTCTGAAGGCACATCTTCATAAGATACATATGTATGTTCTGGATGATTTTTGTACGCAGATCTCCCTCAAGCCTTTGCGTTAGGAAATGTGTTTGCCTTAAGACGCACACATAGAAGTTACCAGATGGTGGCTGGAAGTGGATAAGATTTAATATCTACTTTTAGCTTCAGATTTAAGATGGAATTTGTAGGCAGAAGAATTTTCTAGACAACAAATTGGCACAGAATAACATATATTCTGAGAGTAACATGTTTTCTAGAGCAGTAGAATAAAACTAAGAACAGGCTTTAGGTCCTCCCACTCCCACCCCTGCCCCAATGTGTGCTTTTGAAGGCTCCAGTTTGGTGTAGTGGTAAAAGATGCTAGATTATTAGCTGGGGGGGATGTGAGTTCTATTCCAACCTTAGACTTAATAGGTAAAAAAATAAAATAAAAGCATATCCACATAGTTAGGTTGCCCCAACAATTTGTGGAGAACAGGAATGAATGGTATCATTTTCTGCTCACCTCAGCCCACTGCAAATACAATTTCTGTCCATGTTTGCCTGCTCCCAATTAAACGTATTACTTTTTTTGTAGCTTAAGCATTGCATTTCACTTTGCCTGCTATGCTTTAATTTATTCTAGGACAATGTTTCTCAACCTTCACAATTTTAAGATTATGGACTTCAATGCCCAGAATGCCCCTAACCAGTTTGCCACCTGGCCATTAAGTTTCCCCGACTTTTAATTTCTTTCCTAAAGATGTTCCGCAAACCAGTTGCTTCAAAGTATTAAGATTTAAATATAATATGTGGATGGTGGTGTAGGTCAACAGGTCAGTAAAGACAGTATTACATACGAAAGAGACTTTGTGGACTTACAAGATAATACTTCAAATTATTAGCATGGTTGTCAGAAATGATAAATCAAGATTGATATTCCTTGAAAAGAAAAGAATGAAAATTCAGCTTGGCCATATCTATACTTGGAAGCAAGCTCCTCTTGTATAGTTGGAATTTTTTTCTCTCTTTTAAATATGCAAAAGATAAAAAATTAGAAATGTTGTAACCAATGAAAGATGAAAAAATATGGCCATCAAATTTTACAGACTTAATATTTCATTTTAATTAACAAAGGATGGAACTTAATGAGCCACAGAATATGTGCTGTTCATTTATATGCCTTCTCAGAGAGGTTTAAATTTCAAAGTGCACTGACTATAAATTAAAATTAGACTTACTTATATAGATAAGATATTGCATCAATTTCAGATAAACTACCCTTGTCCTTATTTATTGACTATAAGGGTTTGAATAACAAAGCAGTAAGAAGTTTCTTATTTTGATAAAAGAAAGTTATTATTTTATTGCTGAAATTATGTATCACTGGGCTACAATGTTAAGACAACTTGGTGTCATCAAACTAGTGTACCCCAAAACACACAATGTGCAGTTCTTCTGGCACTTCAACTCAGGTGGGCAGTTTCCTCCTCCAGTTTGATGGTCGTGCAGTGGTTAGAGTGCAGTGCTCCAGTGGTTAGCCTTGGTGGTGCAATGGTTAGAATACAGTACTGCAGGCTACTTCTGCTGACAGCCAGCTGCCTATAATTTGGCAGATCGAACCCCACCAGGCTGAAGGTTGACTCAGCCTTCCATCCTTCTGAGGTGGGTAAAATGAGGACCCAAATATGCTGGAAATATGCTGACTCTGTAAACTGCTTAGGGCTGTAAAGCACTGTGAAGCAGTATATACAGTAAGTCTAAGTGCTATTGCTATTGCTATTGGTGAAAGGATTTAGGCCTTCTACTACTCACATATAACACTATAATATAGGTATGCTCTGGTTTGGTGCATTTGTCCACAGCACGTACATATGATTTAACCTTTGCATGTCTTATGGTTGTTAGCAGCCCAACTCACAATTCGGACAATATCCTTAGAAAGAGATTTTCTCTCATCATGTATAGGAGGGTCTAACAGATCTCCTGACATTGCTCATAACTAAGCCAACACTAAAGCTTTGGTTATGCAGTTAACTATAATCTGATTGATGAGATTGAAATTTTCAAGAAGTTTTTCTTTCTATCTGGTATCTGAAACACTGAACATAAATTAATAACACAGGATCATATTTTCTGTGTCCCTAAATTCATAATTCCTGACTTTCTGCCTTAATTCTGTTACAAACCTATTTGTACCTGCAGTTTTACCCACTTGTGGGACCAGAACTGGTATTTTTCAAATACAGTGGTAATACTGTATTTTCTGAATCCTGGTTGGGCCTCCAACAGATTTTTCCTATATAGGCCTGTATCAGAGATGGCATTCAGCCAGTTCTGACAAGTTCTGGAATTTTCTAGCGGAAATTTTGAGTAGTTTGGAGAACCGGTAAAAACCATCTCTGGTTGGCCCCGCCCCCATCTATTATCTGCCTCCCGAGTCCCAGCTGATTAGCTGGGTCTTCTTTTGTTGTCCTGCACAGGAGAACGGAGCTGGAAAGCAGGTTAGTGGGGTGGGGAGGGAATGGGATTTTGCAGTAAACTTCCCCTGCCATGCCCACCAAGCCACATCGTGCCCACAAAGCCTCGCCCACAGAACCGGTAGTAAAAAAATTGAATCCCACCACTGCCTGGTTCCTCCTCTTCTAGCATTACAGAAGATACTAAAAAGAGACCTTGAGCCTGAGCTGAGTAATCCAAGCAGCCCTTTAGGTTTTTTTATGCTTTGACTTTATCTGTTTCTTATTTCTTTGTGCACTGCCCAGAGTCCGAATGATTGCGATGGTTTATAATACTGTCAGAGAAACTAATCAATTAAACCACCTGAACTAATGTGTTTTTAAAATTACCAAATGGTTCAAAATACTGAAAAGTAGTATGGTCATTTTTTTTAAGTTTCAATTTATTTTTCTAATGCAAATCAGTGTGGGGGATGAAATGGAGTGGGCTTATGCATTAACATTGGAAAATGTGACATAAATCAAGAATTCAGAGATCAATTACTTTGCTAGTGTTGAAACAAAATGCAAATGGAAGGATGCATTGAAAAATTGGAATAACGGGAATAATGAGGCAGGAAAAGTGGGAACTTTTGCCTTTCAATTCAGGCAGCAAAATATGCTGCTGAAGGTTGGATGGGAACATTCAGTAGTCATTTAGTACTCAGGGAAAATCACTTTGCAGATGCTTGAAATACATCCTAGTCACTTTATCTTCCAGGGTTGAGTTTTGATGTTTGAAACAGATGCCAGCTTTGTAAGCTTTGCTACAAATAGTATTCTTTATATATATGGTTGCCTGTTATTCTCCATCAATTTCCAACAAAATGGGTGATATGAATATTTTAGTCTTGTCTTATACAAATCATACTTTGGAAATTCTGTTTGAGGACAGAACCTTTCATCTTTAGGGCTTGACTTTTTCTTCAAAAAATTCAAAAGGTGGGCATAGTTTGGCTTCAGTAAGAAATGGATCAGCAATAAAAAAAAGGAACAGAATATATTGTATTAACATCAGAATATGGAAAGCTTTTGACTTGTTTCCATGCGTTAACATTTTTCTAAAAATTTGTAACATTCTGCTTGAGATCCAAAGCAAAAATGGTCCCTGACAATTTGTGTCAGCTCCTATCAAAATATTTCTTGAATCATTTTAGCAGCACCTTCCTCAAAACTTTAAAAATAATATGAGAGCCAGTTTGGTGTAGTGGTTTAAGGTGCTGGGCTAGAAACCAGGAGACTGTAAGTTCTAGTCCCAACTTTAACAGATTTTTATGTTTGTCCTTTCAAGCTCTTTATCAGAGCCATGATGGCGCAGTGGTTAGAATGCAGTGTTGCCGCCGACTGCCAACATTTCAATTCTCTTCGGCTCAAAATCGGCTCAGCCTTCCAGCCTTCCGAGGTCAGTAAAATGAGGACCCAGAGACTGTTGGGGCAATATGCTGACTCTGTAAACCCTTTGGAGAGGGCAGTGAAGTGGTATATAAGTTTAAATTCTATTGCTATCCTCTTGATTGTTCTTCTTCAATGATGCTCAGTTTGGCTTTATCCAGAACAGGATGCAATATTTTATATGCAGTTTGGCCATGCAGAATAAAGGGAAATGATGACTTCTTTTCTTTTTGACATTATGATGTCATTAGGGACTGTCTTTGCTTATTTGGCAGTAGCATCACACTGTTGGCTAATGTTCAGCTTGATATCCACACAGATCTTTTTCACATGTACTGCTGCCAATTGTGATTTCCCCATCCTATATTGATTTTCCTACCCAAATGTAAGCCTTCCTTTTCTTTTCTGCTTCTTGCCTAGTGTTCCAGCTTCTCAAGACCTTATTTCATCTTGATACTGTTCTCTAATTATAGTGATATTGGACCTGGAACATTGCTAAGAGATTTTTTTTTGAGAAATTGGAAGAATAGTAATATTATTGCTAGAAAGGACTGAATTCAAGAGACATATGACATTTGTTTTTTGGAAAGACAATTTTATCTGGTAATCAAAAAATGACTCAATATGTTTTTTCTGTGGCAAAGATTTTATGATATTTTGTAATATTAGACAATGATTAACATTATTTTCCATAAGATAGATTTAGAAATCTGTTGGGGTTTCATGATTATAGTCTTCTTTTTTGCTATTGTTCCTTGAAATTGTATCATTTTTTTTTTAAAAAATCCCATTCTTGTGCGCTTCAAAGGTGGAACTCTGATCGCTCCATAATAGATGCCACATTGACATTTTTACCATTCCTTGTGGATATTCATGATTCATTTCTAAGAAAGATCCCAACACAGCAATCACCTCCTCTGAGTGAAGGCATCTGCTGCTGTTTCTTTTTTAACTTCCAGGTTGATCTCTGTGCATTCATCCACAATGCAAACAGCTGCTTCTTCCTCTTCCTGATAATTCATTTAATAATTTCCAAAAGAACAAGATACACACACACACACACACACACACGCACAAATACACACCCATACATGTACATACATATACATGTTACACAGAGAGGGGGGGAGGTCTCCATTCTTATTCCCAAATTAAGAAAAGTAATTCAACCTTTTTGTACCTCCTCTATCAATATCATCCTGGTTTTTCTCTATGCTTCACTTACGATATTACCCTCACTGACCCAGATGCTCCGTGGATCATAACTTGATAAACTCTCAAGCAAAATATGAGCATGCCAACATTCAAATCTTCTCACTCATTTTCCTAGTAACTGATATTCAGGAATATACTTTGCCTGATCCACAGTTTCTATGACTGGGTAGTTATCATGGCCATGCTCCATAAATTTATCCAGGCCTCTTTTAACATAATCTAATTGGTGGCCATGTCTGCGCATTCTGATAGCCAATTTCATAATTTATCTACTATAAATTATTAAGAAAAAGCATTTGATGTTCTCTGTCCTAAATATGACTTACCATTTATTCACTGCATTAAATCAGTGGGAGATCTCTGTGTTGCTATTCTATATTGCATCCAAGTCTCAGAGCAGAAAATATCCTTTAATGTCAGACAATGGCAATGTGTTCTTATAAATATTGAAAAAGGGCAGCTTGAATTCTTTATAGGCATACTTAAAACACACTGGAAAAAAATGCAGTTCACTGTATTCACAGACTCAAACGTGTTTGCTTCTTGTCTGAAATTATCCTGCTAATTTATTTTCATTTGACTACCTTTTGCCACACATTGTTTTTTTCCCGAAATCTGAGCACATACTTCACCATTAAAAATTCCCCCTGAAATATTGAACCCCAACTGAGAAAATTATCTCAAAAGGTTAACACACTAAGGCTTAAATGTAAAATGTCAATGGACAACTCATATTCTCTCTTCCTTTTCTCCCCCCCCCCCCTTTTTTAAAATCACCTGCAGACTAGTAATCAGAGTTTTAAGTACCAAGGACACTCCCAAACATCGGGAATATTTTGTAGAGTGGATGATTTTTGCTCCCCTCATGTCTTATCTCTACGGAGATAAAGCTTTTACCTGAAGAAGCACTGTTTTCCTTTCCAAATTTTCCTCCGTGAACTGTTCAAGGCAACAAGACAATTTAAATCAATGAACAATTGTCTAGGTGAAAAATGAAGGGCAGCAAGAATTAATGAAATGCTAGCTCTCGGTTTAAGCATTGCCACTGGGGTCTGGTGTCAGTCATTGCCATTCTGGAGGATGCAATGATAGCAGCCAGGAGTGAAAAGGAAGAAAATGGGAATGCCCATCTGCTTGCCTGCGTTGCAATGTAATAACAGGGACTGAGGTGGCCTCTCACGCATTGGGTCAGTGGCTGCTTGATATTACTGCTACTAGCACGACTATTTAACATTTATTGCTTCTTCACATCAGGGGGTAATATTTCAGCAGGGCTATAGAAAAATATAATTTTAAATCATTGTTATGCCTCTGTCCCTGATGGCAGGGCACAGGTGAAAATCATTAAGTGATAAACTATGGCCAGTCAAGGCAGGTGGATAGTGATACGCCGAGGGCGGCTTCTGAGGAACCACTCAAGGAGTAGCTTTACTAAAGGCTTAACAGTCTGTTGTGTTGTGGAAGGCAGATGTGTTATATGGATAGAAGAAGATTTGGCTAGAAAGTTGGGGTACATACCTTCTCCTTATGATTATGATAAATAGGTGTATGTGTGTCTATACACACACACACACCCTCCTGTTCATACACACCCATAAACATCCATATCCATATCCTCTTTCTACTCTTCTACATTCATCATCGGAACTGGTAGAAGTTGAGGGGATTTGGGGAGAGGTTTCCGAGATGCCCAACTTCTCCTGTCTGGTTCAGGTGAATTATTTTTCTTTTGTTTCCTTGACAATATTGGTTTCTTCTTATCTATCTCCTGAAGGGATATTCTAGACAAGATTCCTGGATTTTTGTCCACTCTGGTTATGTACCTACTTCATCAATAGTTATGGCAAGTTTCAGCCTAGTCTCACAATGGATTGGAGTTTCTTTGGATGATTTAAAGTCAGTGTTAATTCCAGGCAATTGCTTAGTTTATCTCTACAGATTTCTTAGTAAAGTTTTTTTTTTTTAAGGTGGCTTGCCCTTGCTTACTTTTTTGGGTTGAAAGAGAGGGACTGAATTTGTGCCTAAGGCAGGACTAGAACTCACAGCTTCCCTAGTTTCTGGCCGGATGCCATCACCAATACATCAGGTTGCTTTTTCACTCATTCTAACTCTCAGATTGACACATACAGAACTGCAGTATTAGAATAGAGTTGAATCACAGGTGATTACTGGAATTTTAATTATACTAATGTTTATGTATTTTATTTATTCTAACCCCGCCTTTATTACTTTTATTAACAACTCAAGGCATCAAACATACCTAATATTCCTTCTTCCTATTTTCCCCACAACAACAACCCTGTGAGGTGAGCTGGCCTGAGAAACAGTGACAGAAACAAAGTCACCCAGCCGGCTTTCATCTTTGCTCCCTGTATTCTGTATTAAATAAACTAGGGAGAAATGAAAGAGAGTGATCAGAAGGAGGGAGTACAAATGCCTTTGGGGCAGATCAGAATGGAAGTTTTGTTTTCCTTCATTTTTTCAAAAGTTCCTGAGTTTGCTGAAATCAGGTAAGATCTTTCTGCGACTGGCAGAGATTTCTGATTCACCTGATCATGCTTTTTTGCTTCAATGATCATTGTGTGAAAGGAGATCTGGGAGAACCTTCTCACGTTGTGGGAAAGCCTGGGGTTTAAGTGACAAATACAGGCCCCCCTCAGCAACCACCTGGAATTTCCTCAGAAATTGTTACACAATTAGTCTGGGGCCAGGGGAGGCAGAAATTAAAATACACTTATTTTTGCAGTGAGTAAAAAAAATGTAAGGGCCAGCATTTAGCTCAATGTTAATTGTTATGCAATGTTTTGTAAATTGCTGTATAAATTGAATTAAACCGGCAGGATTAGCCACAAAACTGTAACATCCTAAGACTTGGGGGGGGGGGGTCTAAAATATGGGAGGGAAATGGTTCACTTCTTATTTGCCTTCAGAATTCCTCTATCATCCCCAGTCAGTCTTTGTTTGACAACATTGAATGACTAAGGGAATGAATGCTCAGTAATATCTTCTGGTAGTCTCTTAATTTTAAAAAATGGTGTGGAATTGCTGCCATTTTAAGGGCATTGGGCAGTATTAGATATGAGGGTTGAGATCTGATAGACTTATAACTAGAGTAGAGTATTTTTTTTAATTTGATGGCTGCTGGAATATATGAATGTCCAAGTTTCAGCATGCTGCTTGTGAAGTGTGCGTTTATCTATTGTGTAAAGAATAATTGGCTTCATTATCAGGCGCATTTACTATTCTGAGATTTGTGGGTAAACATAGCTCCTTTTCAGATATATTCCTTGTTATTTGGAAACTTGCACATAGTGACTAAATTCATAGAATATGAATAAGTTCAGTTGAGAACCCATCCACCCCCATCATATGCTCTTCATAAGATGGCCAAGGATACTTTCAATATGTCCAATATGTCCATGTCGAGTCGACCACATGATCTTTCTACCCAATGGAAAATACAAACATAATTTTAAATTTTTGAGCTGAAGAAGCTTCTTGGATGAGAAGTGAAATGTCTTCAAAGAAAAAAAACAGAAAGTCCAGTTGCCTCTTGTAAAAGCATCTTTGGGTCTCTCTGCATTTAAGCTGAATGTTTTCTCCACAAAGAAAGATTAGACAGGCCAAAACAAAAACAAAAGAACCACAGTCTAAATGGGCGCTCCATTTAAAGGTATATTATTTAGGAAATATTTGGTTCTCCTTTCAGGCACATAACACTGTGTGTTTATTTAGTATCAGTGAGAATAAATGGAAACTGCATTGACATCATTTTAAAAAAAGACAGCTCATAAAGAAAAACTGTAGCCAGTAACCTCAACAAAAATAATATTGCTCTCAAAAGACAAACCTGATTGTTTGGGCTTAATAAATAAACTGCCTAGTTAAAACAAAATGAAACAAAAAAAGATAGATGTGGCCGCAGGTATGCTCTTCCACAAGATATTGCAAATGTTAATCTTCAAAGGCTTAAAAGAAAGCTACTATAAAGCAGGCACCGCATTTCAAACTAGTTTACCTTTAAATTAATTATGAATAGTATAACCGCATTATGGGGCCAGATGCTTCTGGTTGTTTAAGTAAAAGTGTGAATCCACTCAACCAACTAATGAGACATTACATTTTCACTTCTGTAACAAAAATCAGAAATGAGAAAAAGATGTAGCAAAGGTAATAGTTTCAAGTTTTTATGAAGCTCTGGAATTTATTTCAATCACATGTTTAATGCACATGTGCAGATCTACCTAAATCTAATCTGCAATCGTTTTATAGGTTTCACATATTGTTCCACTCAGAATTATCAGTGTTGAGGTAAAAAAAAATATGCAATTCGGATTAATCAGAAAATCAAGCCCAATTACATAGCAGGTTTCTAATTATTATAAAAAATTTCTATGTTTCAAATTAAAATATATAGCAGGGCTACAACATTTAGAAAAATTAGAGTGAAATGCAGATTTATGACATTGGATTGAGATGGCCCTTCCCAAAATCACCTCCTTAGGGTCAAGACAAGGGTAAATACTCATTATTAATTTCACACAATCTCCCCATTCAGCTGAAAATAACAGGATGATTAGTCTACTTAACATCCTTATTATATAGTATTACATAATATAGAAATTGTACCTTGGAGTTTTGGTACATTACTGCAGCTTTTCAAATATAATTCTAAACTCAGTTTGAATTGAAAGTTCCCTGTCTAGCTAGCTTCAGCCACTATTTTTAATTCTTTTAGCTGGGCCCTCACCAACAGGCAGCCATGAATTGCTTTGTCATTTTAGACTTGCATTAGAGAAAGTTTGCCGCTATGGATTGTAGTCTTGATAAAGAAAGGTGGAACATTCAGGAATAAGAAGTAACAACCAGTTGGAAGATTATATATGGATAACTATTTGTTTAAATATCTTTCCTGATTCCATCTTTCAATTAACACTTTTGGGCATTTATCTCCCATCACCGAAAGAACTCAATTTCAAGCAGTATCAAGGTTTGAAAGGATGTCTTCACAAATGCAGTTCCGAACTTAAACATTTATCTAACTAAAACTCACTATTCATCAAAATGGACAGAAAAAAAATTAAACATAGAAACTTCCATTTTGTTATTTTTTCCCACTAAGATCAAGCAGAAGATGAATTAGGTTAAGTAACATAATTAAATAGTATTCCACTGTTCATTAATTCCATTAGCATCTCTCCTTATATTTGCATAGATAGAACCAATAAAAAGTTGGGATTGAAAGATTTTTCCCTGCTAAGCTTATTTTAAGAATAATACTTTATTAGTTTTTATGTTCTTTATTTTTCCTTTCTCATTAGATAACACAAATTATAGCATTAAACCTTTATTTTAATTAAAATCTGTAAATCACGCAGTCACTTGGACACTGAGATAGGCAATGTCTAAATTTGATAGATAGATAGATAACATTCCTTCTGAGTAAATAACTACATGTGGTGTTAAGTAAGATGATAATGATGCATTAAAAAATAAAAATATAGTCCTTCTGCTCTTTTAGCGTGCAAATGTTTCACTACCCTATTAGTTAACACCATCAGTGCCATATTGGTGGGGGTGTAGTTTTCTCCTTGGTAATCCCTTGATTATGATACTGTTTTCTGTTTGATGCTTTGTCTGGTGTTAATCCCTGCTTATCAGATGTAGGTTGCTGGAAAGAATATATTCCAGTCTTTTTGTTTCCTTCGTAGCTTTTTTATTGTTCCTTTTGAATGGTATGTAAATGTGGTTTATCTCTTTAGGTTTACTGATGGCTGATTCCAGATGGTCAAGGTTCCAGAAATTCCCTAGTGTTTTTGGATTTAGCTTGTTCTAAGATGTTCACAATTTTCCAGTTGAAACTATAGTTAAGCTTCATTTCAAACCAAAAGAAAACAAATATATTAAACTCTATCCTGTGCTGTCTGAACCTCAGTGCCATTAGTTTAAAAGATTCAGGGATCTTTCAAAGACTTAAGCAGCAAGGTATAAATTTGAATGTATTATACTTTTGGTTTAGAATATGTGATTCCAGATTACCTGGTTGATAATTTAGCATGGGTCATGATCTAATAAAGCTTGTTGTGGAAGAGAACTTTCTTAAAAACATGACTTTCTATCCTATTCTGCTCCTTTGGCTTCTCTTCCATTGTCTTCTGCTAGAATATTCCAAAATTTGAGAATATTAGAATATACCAAATAACAGTGGAAAAGAATTACTAAACTTACAATTATTAATGAAGCAACCTTATATCCAACTTAAACCTAATACAAATGATACAATAAGTGCTTGAATAAAATGATACACTGGGCTCTAAATTCAAGTGAATCTCACTGTTTTAAAATGGGAAATTTCAACAATAAAATAATATAAATGCTGACATTGAACATTATAGTAGTTTTCAGCACATCTCGCTAAATAGCTTACCATTTGATCACTTACCTCATCTAAAACCAAGTATAAGAATTGATGACAATATTGTCCACTCTGGTTTATTCTATGAATCATGGTAGAAACAAGATATGACTTAGACCAAGCAAAGTGAACTGTTAGTAACTAAAATAATGTAAAATACCTTAACTTTTCATAACAAAGAACATTCTCAGCTTAGTTGCTTTAATAAAAACAAGATTAATTCGATGATCTTTTATGGTCCATCAATGTTTTAAAAACCTCTTGCAGGCCAGTTTTTTTTTTTCCTTTGAGTGGTGTTCAGTTTCAGCAAACTGATGAATTCTGTAACTGGCATCTACAAAACCCTTGGGAGAATTGAAAAGTTGTACAATGTTGTGAAACATATTTTAAGTGAACCAGTGGCAGGAATCCTGATATTCTCCAGATGTTGTATCCTCCCCAGTCCAGCCAATTTAGGAAATGATTTCTCATACATGAGTCCAATAGGGGAAGAAACTATGTTCTAAGTGTAGGGGTGTCAATAACACAGGCAATGTATCATTCATGGTACTTAGATGATACCAAGAGGAAATGTGTTGAACCAGTTCCCAGTTTGCACAGGAAAAGTGGTTACCAGTGATCAATCTTTGATTAGGGTTACCATAAGAACAGCAGGAAGTAGCTGTCAAATGTGTGATAATGTCACTTTTAAAACTTTAGCAAAGCATTTAAAATATTAAATTGCCAGGTTTCCCTGTATTAATGCAGAAGCAGTAAACAATCATTGTTCAAGCTTAATTTATATTTGCTGAAGAGAAAATTTAAATGGTATGTTTGTGTTTAGGTAACCAAGCTAAAAAAAATGGCAGAGCCATTTATTATAACAGAACTCCACTAAAAAAATATTGCCTGGGGAAGATCCTATTGTCCTAGTATCTCTACTTTGAAGTTCTGTTATTTGGTGAAAGCAAAACAAGGAAATGCAATTTTTTTCCCCTTTCCTGAAATCAGCATAGCACAGAAAATAATTTCTGCTGAAACATTATCCCTTCAATCCACTTAATATCCACTTAAGAGTCAGCAGCTTTGGATGATACAAGAAAAAGTCAGAGGTGCTTGCTCCTTCCATCATTTCATGGCTTTACATCTTCAGCCTTTTAGCTCTTGGCTTTTCTCCCACAAGGGCCTTCCTTTCCAAGTGACAGAACAAATATCATTAACTACAAATCCTATGACTCTAGGGGTGAGTGAGCATGGTGTTAGTTCCTTGATGTCTTCGGTTAACACACACTAACACCAAAACCAGAAAAGATATTTAAGATTATACAACATTCTTTTCTACCTGGAGCTATTTACATAAAGGCATATTAGCTTACGTTGGCTCAATTAAAATAATTCCGGAGAAAGGCAAACATACATCCTCCTATCATCTCCTGTTATATTGCCTCAGGTTGTTTGTTCTTATTTGCAGGACATAAAAATAAGACTTTTTGCTCCTCAGCTAGGATTATCTTGCCTGGCAGTGTAATATGGATGTTGGAAGTCTTAGAAAATGATCTTGATCCAAGCCATTTACATTATGGTTAGGGAGCCAATGAGTCCCAAGAAGTTGTGGGCCGCTGATCGTTTTGCAAAAATACAGGTTCTCTATATCTAGTCTATGTCAGCCAAATGATCAACTAGAATGCTACTACATGTTTCATGAGAATAATTAAAATATCATACAAAACAAAAGAAAAAGAAAAAGACACACAATTCCCCCCCCCTCTTATATCCTGATCTTCAAGCAGAATCTTAGCTTACTGGAGTTTTTTTCAAATCAGAACTGTTCACCAGAATTTGTAAATACAGCTTATTGTGAGTTTAAACCAGTGGTGGGATACAACAGGTTCGCACCTATTCACTAGAACCGGTTGTTAACTTTCTAAGCAGTTCAGAGAACCAGTTGTTGGAAGAAATCTCATTTTGTTTTTTTCCCCTTTACTGGGCTAATCCTGTAAGGAAGGCAGGAAGGAAACATTCTGGTGTTGTTTCTAGCCTAATCTTTATTGTCCTGCTTACA
>JAOYMU010000192.1:80956418-80968997 GCA_025802295.1 Psammodynastes pulverulentus | reverse complement strand
TAGGGCTTATATTACAGCCCGTCCTGATAATCAAGATAGGGCTTATTTTCGGGGTAGGGCTTATTTTCGGGGAAACACGGTAATATAGTTAAATCGATAGAAAAAAAATGCAAGGTTGAACTATGGAATCCTTGTCTGAGCTTGGTAATTTGCTTGCAGACATTTCATTACCCAACTAAGTAACATCTTCAGTGCTGGTGAGTGTAGGGTTTGCTCCTTGTTGATATGCAGTAGCTTTCCCTGCCAGTATTGAAACGTCTATGATTTTGTCCTTGGTAGGGCCTTGATTAGGCTATTGTTTTCTGCTTGTCTCATGTTAATTCCTGCTTATCTGGACATTGACTGTTGGAAAGGATATGTTCTGGGTTTTTTGTTTCTTTTGTAGGTTTTTTTGTTTCCTTTGTAGCTTTTTTATTGTCTCTTTTCAAATGATGTGTAAATGTGGTTTATGTCTATGTGTCTATTAATGGCTGATTTATCTGAATGCCAAGCTTCTAGCATCTCATAATCTGCTCACTGTGTTAACCATTTGTCTGACTTAATTTTTAATTACAATTGTCATAAAATATAACAATAAATGTCAAGTGCCAGGAAAAACAGTAGATTCAGGCAGTTCAAGTGAGTATAAAGATTTATTGCAGCTTAAGCTCCCTACAAGAATATGACCAACTAACAGTCAAGGGAATTGAGTGGGAGATAAGATAGACATTCAGGCTAGACTTAGATCTCTTGCAGGCATGCAGGGACTTGTGACTTATGACACATTTGACCACTCCCTCAGACTCAGCCTGGTCATCTCCTAAAATAAATAAACTATCATAACATGCAATTATACAATATTTCAATTTTATTATTTCAGTCTAGAAATAATATATCATCTAAATAACAAACTATTTTGCACTAACAGCATACCTAAAACAATTACTAGTAGTTACAGATCTGCAATAATTCAATAGAATCCATAGGAATTTTTTTTTGGTAAAACATAACTTTCTGATTATGTTTATCACTAAGCAAAGAACAAGCTGAAGAAACAATTTAACACATCTATATCTAGTCCAGAAATAGAATTTGTCTATACTGACAGAATACAGTAATATATTCTTTCTACCAACTACCAAGCCTTCTAGGAAAAGTTACAACACAGCTGAATAGGTTAAGTTAATAAAGGCTAGACAGACTGTTACTATATGTAGAAAGCAATTTTGACAAGAAGAAACTTTATTTAAATATAAAAATAATCCTTTGGGATTTTCAGCCATACCAGACATGGTGGGTGGGAAAGTGAGTAATAGACCATATGCTGTTCCAAAATACTTTGTAAATTATGCCTGGAAGGCTTGCATGAGCTCTCAGTGAAGAATACCTTAAACTGCAGTGCATCATTTTAGCATAATTTAATTACTGTATCTTTTTCTCTGTCCAAAAAGTTAAAATTTCTATATTAAATAATAATTATGAATACATGGAGTTCATTGTGCCCTCTGAGTTTGGTGATTGGCTTGCAGGTGTTTTATTACCTGACTAGATGTTGTTATCTAGTTGGGTAATGAAACATGTGCAAGCAAACAAGCAAGCTTAGAAGCATGAAGGACTCTGTAGATCAACCCAGAGTTAGATATATTATCTTCTATTGCAACATTAATATGTTTTAAAATAAGAAAATCAAAATTTAGGATTTTCTAATGTAGCACAGAGTAACTAAAGAATTGTAATTCAAAAATAATCATGACAGTTATTTTCTAGTTTTAATAATCTGCTTCCATAATACATCATTTAAATATAAGACATTTATATCACTCCCACACTAGATCAGCAGGTCCTGATCAGTTCTGGAGAATCGGTAACGGAAATTTTGAGTAGTTCGGAGAACCAGCAAATACCACCTCTGACTGGCCCCACCCCCATCTATTCTATGCCTCCCGAGTCCCGATCAGCTGCATCTTCTTTTGTTGCCCTGCACAGGAGAATGGAGCTGGAAAGCAGGTTGGGGGGGGGAAATGTGATTTTTCAGTAACCTTCCCCAGGAGTGGAGAGGGAATGGAGATTTTACAGCATCCTTCCCCTGCCACACCTACCAAGACATACCCACCAAGATACACCATGCCCACCAAGCCACACCCACAGAACCAGTAGTAAGTTTTTTTGAATCCCACCACTGACCCATACCCACTCACAGCCACCACCCACACCCACTCTTAGGACAAAGAATTCTGGCAAGATTATCATCAGGTCTCAGAACTCCTGGTCAAACATCCTGTTTGTTAGGATGCTTCTGATAAGTTCACAAGTATTCCTAGTTACATCTACTCAGCCCACCAAAGGAGGAAGGTAAGGTATGTTACTGATCCCATTTGTTAGGAAAGTACATCTAGTGGGAACCTTCTGTGTGATGGTTCCCTACCTTTGGAATATCTTTCTTCCAGACATAAGATTGGTTCCAACTTTGACACTTTTTTAGAAGGCCCTGAAAACATGCTTCTGTCAGTGGGTCTGGGGAGTCCATGTTAACAGCCAATCAAGTGGCTGGTGAGATTGCGCTTGTTGCTAGAAAAATGGGTGGTGGATCAGTGGGGTTTATGGGATTTTTATATTGTGGAATTTTAATGTTATAAGCTGCCTGGAGTCCACATGTGAGTTGGGTGGCAATATATAGTAAATACGTTTGATAAATAATTTAATAAATAAGTAGGACAAGATGTCAGGAGTCCTCAATTTAGCTTTAGGCTATATGTAAGAAGGACTGCAAGGGCTACTATGACAAAGTAAATTCCAAATGAATTTACATATAGGAAGTTATTTCAAACTGTACATTTCATATAATACGTTTGAGGAAAAAGTAGGTGAAAAAATGGACAGTTAGATGTCATAGGAGAAGAATGTTAGTAATTCCAAAGAATAAGAAGGAAGAATAATGAGATTCACATAGAAAAGGGGAAATAACTTGTTTTTAACCAGCTTTATCAATTTTTAAAGCTTGCATTTCTGAAGCATTGTTTGTTGCGTTTGTATTTTATTGTCTTGATGATTATTTGTTTTATTTAACATTATCATTCTAATGCTATAATTATTCAAATTGTTGTACACCACCTTAAATCCTGTTTGGATAATGAAGACATTTAAAATAAATAAACTTCCTTGAATTTTTACATGCTTTTATTTAAAAAGTGGGGTTTTTTTAAAGAAAAGAAAGTGAAGAAAGAAAGGAATTATGTTATTAAAAACTTTAAGAGAAGACTTTATCATCTGTGATTTCAATTTCAGACCTGAAGAATAACTCTGCAGTAATGGCAATGCCAGTAAATATGCAAGCACTGGGTTCAGCCTTGGGATTAGTGAACTATCTTTTACCTTATTTTGGTTAAATTGGAAGTATCTAGCAAAGGGCTGCTGGCTGTATAAACTTACTTGTTAACAGCTCAGTTTCATTTTTTGTTATTAATCAAGTGTTTAGGAAGAGATTCATGTACAGGCAGTGCTTGACTTACGACCACAATTGAGCGCAAATTTTTCCTTGCTAAGCAAGACAGTTGTTAAGTGAATCATACCCAATTTCACAACCTTTTTGCCATGGTTGTTAAGTGAATCAGTGAAGTTGTTAAGTGAATCATGTGGCTGTTATGCAAATCTGGCTTCCTATTTTAATTTTGCTTGCCAGAAGCTCCTAGGAAGGTTGCAAATGAGAATCCCAGGAACCTGGAATACTGCAACCATTGTAAATATATGCTAGTTGCCAAGCACCCAAAGTTTGATCACATGACTGCAACAGCCATTGAATGTGAAAATTGGTCATGTCACTTTTTTCAGTGCTGTTGTCACTTTAAATGGTCATTAAATGAATGGTGGCAAGTTGAGGGTTAGCTACATTTTTAAATAGTAGATTTGGATTAAAATGAATAAAAATTGATTTTCTAGGTCAGTGTGATAAGAGTGGTCTAGATTGGCTAATATCCTGTCTAGGTAGCTAATCATGCCCTGTGGTTGAAATCTGAAATTGAAATATTTGGTGCCATTGGTTGGAAAGCAGTAGTGGTATTATACCGTTTCGGCCCGGTTCAGGCGAACTGGTATAAAAAAACTTTTAAAAACTACCAGTTTGGGTGAACTGGTAGCAAAAATCTTACTGGATCGGCTGAACCGGTTCGTCAGATGATCAGCTGCGATGGTGATTGGTGCCACGCAAGTTAGGAGCACTGCATGCATGTGCAGTAGGCTCATGCATGCTTGCACATGTGCAGTAGATGCGTGGCAGGCATGCGTGTGCTCAAGCATGCGTGGTAGGTGCACCTGCATGCGCACACATTTTCAGTGAACCAGTAGCAAGAACACACCCCTGTTGGAAAGGTATAATATATAAATACATAAACTTGAATTGTTTTCATCTCAACTGATTTCTATTACATCAAAAAGAATATTTATTTCAGCCCAAAACTCTTGTCAGAGCAATCCTGTTCAATTTGTGAGGTAGATGTTTAACTGAATGCAACTGGAAAATATAATATACTGTTTCTTTATTCCTGGATATGCCTATATACTCTATATCTGGAGAGGCCTGTTTGGGTGCCAAGGAGAGAAGAAATAAAATCTCTCTGGGATTTATTCTGTAGTAAGCATCTTAAGATACTTTCCAAAGTGGAATAATGACTACAAAATCATTGATAGTTCAGTCTTTCTTTACAGGACTTGCTTACTAATAAGCTGCACTGATATAGCTACTACTGATTTTGCTATCAGAAATTGTTTTATTTCTATGGTTAGGGACAACTTACTTTGTAAAAATGAAAAAAACACACCTATATTTGCTCTACTATTTCTCTAACATAACTTAATATGATTTTCCCCCTATACTTCTGAAAGAGATTTTCATAATTTGGTATCATTAATTTGCATGTTTCTTTTAATTTATAAAAAGAATTTAAAATAATTGTAATTTATTTATTTATTAAATTTATGTATTATGTAAAATTAATGAAATAAATTAGTTGATCTTTATCAGCAAAATTTTGATACCCAATTCTGAAGATAAACAATCCATTGCATTAATAAAAGAGAAGCTTTGTTAGTTAATTTTTTCTATAAGGAGATTTTTTTGGGGTGCAAGGAAGTGAATTGCTCCAGTTGAAAACATATTTGTTGATATTTTGAGAGATTTCCCTCTACATATTATTTTCTATTCCCTTTACCTTTTTTTTTTACATACAGCTTAATAATGCATGGGATAAATCACAACTTTTTCATTCTTTCAATACTGTTGCAAAAAATGTACGTTCATACAGTTTTGCAATGTGAATTTAATCCCTCTGAAGAACATATTAGAAGGCAAAATTTACCAGTGTCAGAAGAGTTTGGTCTATAATCTCACTATTTAGCCTAGTTTAATTTAAAAAAAAAAAGCTTTATGGCTACTTTAATCCATGCCACATGCAGATGACCTGAGCAAACCCAACAGTAAGACAGAAGCCTTGTTGTATATATATTGAACAGTTGCTCAAAATCTGATGCACCAGCTGTGGTTTGACCAGTTTGGAAGTTAAGGGAAACTTGATCTTTTAATCTTTTTTCAGCAGACAGATTACAACTGTTTCCAAAATGTACCTGTCAGTTAAACTTGCTACAAAATTTGAACAGAGGGCTTTATTTACTTATGAATAATTTTTTAAAAGATAGGAAAAGTTTGTAAAGAAGACACTTTTCTCCCCTCCATTGTTTTATTTGCACTCTACTTTATCAGTTTGCACACAATAAAAAAATAAGAAAGTTAAAAATGATTATGATTTGAGTGAAATTGTCATATTTTTCTCATTTATTTTTCTCCATTCTGCTTGATGTAACTGAGCTAAAAGGACTTAATTAAAACAAAGATCATTGATATTGGCTTTTGAAAATAGAAGATTAGGATAATTAGCAAAAAAGAGTACCAATAACCAGTGTACACAAGTATTTTATAACAGACTAATTTAATTTTTTTTTTAAACTACTAGAAGATACTGTCTGAGACAAGCTATCAATTCCAGTTGGATGTACAGTCTATGTATCATCCCTCCCCTTATTTTTTTGACACAGTGTAATACACACTCCAATAAATCATTGTAAATTACTTCACAACTCAGGTTGCAACTGAGCTGTAGAACATTCTCTCTTAATTTTTACTTTGGAGTGTACATAACTTTAATAAAGTGGCTCATTAAGTTAATATTTCACTAAAATTTTATTTAATGCAGTATCTCAGTGATTAATTAGGTCATACTAGAAACAATAATAATTTTTGTAAAATATATGAAAACTCTTTGTGTAGAATACCCTTTATCAATACTATCTATTTTCTAAAGGAGAATATAGTCAGATTTAATGTATTCAAATATTTTGTAAGGAACACTTTGAAAACTGAAATTCCTTTTTGCTTATGTTAATAAAAATATACTCACATTATTGCTCACAGCAAGGAATTAACTTCTGAATTTCCTATCAAAAGATTAATGGAGAAGATGCCAGTCTGGGATCATTCAATGTAAAGTGGACACTACTTCCTGAACATTCTTCTTTTCTTGTTTCTCAATGCAAGGAAGTGCCTGCTCAGTTCAAACTTATAGTATCTTCATAATATTTTGATTTTTTTTAAAGTTTATTATCTAATTCACCAGTTTCTTTTTTATTCTTCCTATTATAATTAATGTCAGCACAGATTTAACAACAGAATAACCACTCATTCAGCAACAGTTTGAAATTACAAGAGTACATAACAACAAGACTTAAGACTGGTTTTCACAGTTGTATCCACAATAGTGTATCCAGATTCAGGCACTTGGCAACTGGCAAATGGTTGCAGAGGCCCATGGTCACATGATTACCATTTGTGATCTTTACTGTCAGCTTCTGACAAACAAAAGTAATGAAGAATCTGACAGGAGATTCTCCAGATAGTGCTCATGTAACATTACATTGAAGAACTATGCAGGGTTTGTTTAATCACTGCTGCAAGTACCTTTGTAAGCTGGTGCAATCATGTGATATCCTTATTTTTGACTCTGTTGCTTAGTGATGATGTTGCCGGTCCTAATTATCATTGTTAAATAAGGAATAGCTTATGTATGCATTTCTTGATTGATCTGAAATGTTCTCATTACATAATTTAATATGGAATTATTCTATCCCTCAACAGTAATCTGAGTACAGCCTGAATACCATGTTTTCCTGAAAATAACTGGAAAACAAGCCTTAGCATGATTTTTTTCAGGATGCTCATAATATAAGCCCTACCCCAAAATAAGCCCCAGTTAATATCGTCAGCCAGACAGATGCATTCAGTACTGTAATTTCCCTCCCCCAAATAAGACCCAACCGGAAAATAAGCCCTAATGCATCTTTTGGAGCAAAAATTAATATAAGAAATAAAAAAAACAATGGTCTTATTTTCGGGGAAACACAGTAGTAGTTATTAGATGTCTTTATTATATATATCACCAGCATTTTAAATGTAAGTCTTCTTTAGAGGATAAATTTTCAGTATTGCAGAGTTGAAATATCTAAAAAATTTGATGCATTTATCAAATAGTCTTTACTCTCAACTTATTCTCTTGAATATTTTAAAATGTGTGCCTTAGCATTGGAAATAGCAAGAGTTAAATATACCTTCTACATTTTATTGCTAATATGACTGCTTTAGCAATGCTAATCAGCTGTACTGATTTTCTGTTTTGATTTTTCTTAATAATTAGGCAAAAGATCTAGGATGCAATCATGTTTTACACTAGGGGATTCATGCAAATAGCTCAACACTTTTTTACATTGATTTTTCTGTTATTGTTAAATGTATTCAGAAGGAAAACTATTGACATTTTTTAAAAAGGAAATACAATTACCTTCTTAATAAATGAAATCAAAATGCACAAGCAGGTACAATTTTTAATTTATTTTTGATGTAACTGACTCACTATTGAAAAATTATGTACTTTTAAAATGTTAATGTTGATCAGGGGATCTAGACATGCTTAAAGATAGGAGCAGAGTGTTTAACTGCAGTCCCTTCCCTTGTTACCTTTGTCCTATGCCACTATGTTTTTTTTTAATGAGATGGGTTTTAATATTGAATGTGAGTCTTTTTCTGCAAGCAGGATTTAGTCCTTTTGCTCTTTAAATTGATTAATTAAAGCGTGCATTCTGTGTCATTAAAACAATTCTGCTAAGAACACATGGCTGTTCATGCTATTATATTTAGTTGGTAGTTATTCTCACATTTCAATATAACTTTATACTATGGTTTGTCATTATACATGAATTTACACAGTTAATAAGATAATATTTTGTGAGAAACTGAAAAGTCAGGTAATCAGTAATAACAGCACAATTTACATCTGAATATACAAATTACAGTTATCTTTGCTGCCCCCAATCTTTTGGGCACCAGGGACAGGTTCCATGGAGAAAGGTGGCATGGTTTCACATGCTGCCTGCATCCATGGATGGCGCTTCACTTATTTGTGCAGCCCAGTTGCTGGCCTGCTGTGGACCGGTGCCCAACGGACCGGGGGTTGGGGACACCTGCTTTAAAACATTAATACACATGAGGATACAAATAAATGCACAAAATTTAAGTTCTGAGAAATTGAAAACAGAAGCAAACAACCACAATATGCCTGATGTACATTGTAGACACTGCAATATATTGACTTATCTACTACACTCAAAAGTGATGTATTGATAGGTTTCTAACAATACTCTTTTTATTTCCTCCCAAATTTACTGTCTTTCCTGTACTGTCTTCTTTCCCTCTTAACTTATCTCAGGGCTGGGTTATTTATCTATTGTTTTATTAAGTATAAATCTGAAACCAACAGATGTGGGATGAGCTGACTATCAGTACCCAAAATATCTGGAATTTAGCTGGAGGGTGAAATTTTGATTAGGAAAAGCAGATTAAGGACTGAGCAGTTGTTATAGTTTGTTACTGTAAATAAACAAAGTTATAGTTCAACTTGAAACTGCTTGGACATTACATAAAGTACAGACAGGCAATAAAGGATATAATGTTAATTTCTGAACTCTTGCATTACTAAAACAGGTGTCACTGTCAAACCACCATACAGTTTAAGCAGAAGCATGAGGCTGAAATGTAATGCATTTGCTCATGGGAAGTTGTATTACACCATTCACAATCACTTGCTTTCTATTATTTCCTTAAGATGCTGCATGAAGCGGTTTTTCTCATTCTATGGCATACCAGGACTGGCTTTAGTTGTTTACCTCAAAGTATATGACTTTATAATAGCTTGCATCGTACCTTGCCATTAATATTATCAATCCTTTTCTTTTCTTTTTTTAAAGGCATTTTGTTGAAAAGATGGTTCTTTACTTGGACACCTTTTTTCATTTCACACTCATGCTTTTGAACCATTGGATAGTCTCAACTATATGTCTAAATCTTGAGGATCCAAATGTGTGTAGCCACTGGGAGAGGTAACATTACTTTTAATCAAATTAGTTCTGTAATTCTTCTAGCATGGTGATTTTAATCAATGTCTGTGTAAAATGTGTATTATATGCGAATAGCGAGACATAGGTAACATTATGACATGACTATGTTAAAAAATATAAAACCAAGCCATGAGTGTGTACATGTATTTTTATGAATGTCATAAAACTATTAAAACAAGATATGGGTATGAAGCAAAAATAGCAGCAATGAATGATGCCCCTTATCTATGAAGTAGTCAGACTCTATTTACCAAGATCAACTGCCCCAAGAAGATTGCAATATCCGCAAGAAATATTATTTGCCTGCAAGCAAGAATTGCTGGACTGCAAAGTAAACGAAGTAATAGAAAATGAAGAAACTAAAGTACTATGGGACAAGTGCTTGCCACAAATTACCCCAAACTTAACAACCGTTGATCAGAAGCATAAAAAGTCTGAATACAAGGTCTTGCAAATAGAAGTAGAACAACTGTGGCAAATGAAAGCAAAGGTAGTACCAATAATAAATGGTGCCTTGGATGCAATCTCAAATTATCTAGAGTGTCACTTGAACCCTATTGGCATTGACAAAATCACTATCTTGAACATCATCACTTAATTGCAAAAGGCAACTCTACTTGGAACAGCTTGCATTCTGTAATATCATTCTTGCATCCTTTAATATCATTGAATAACTACATCTGCCTATCCCAGATGTTTGAGAAAGACTCAATAGCTAGATAAAACTGCCCCAGTCTAAACATCTCGCTAACTATGTACCCAACCATAACATTCATCATTTCATTGTATGCCCATAAAATAATGCATTTTATTATTTTATAGTATTCAATAATATAAAAATTAAATCAAACATTTCCTGTACTAATGCATACTGCAATTGTTGTTTGAAGTTTTGATGTGATCAATAATTCTCTTCTAAATTTTCTGAGGATGTCCTTGGGGTCATAAATGGAAAAAGCAGAATCAGCAGAATGTGTCTTCTTTTTCTTTGATAAGCCATTCTAACACAATCTGCTTGAAGGAAAAGAAATAAAAAACCGTGAACCTGGCTGGTGGTTTTTTTTTCTAAGTATAGCAACCTTTCATATGATTTCTCATATTCAAGGGTGTGGAAGAGTATGTGTATTAAATATATAGAAATAATCTTGTATCTGAATTTAATAAGCAGAATTTCTAGCTAAAAGCTGCAATCTGCATCCTACTCAAGTGTTTGGGACTTACATTGTCTAAGTTGACATGGAATGGGCTGAACTTTCTTGGATTGCATAAACAGTTGGGATACGAAATGGGTAGGTTCTTATTAGATTTGTAAGATGTTGTATATTTAATTTTTTTTAAAAAATAAATTGTTTAGATAAGCTTGAAAAAATAGGCTCACTTGAATTAAGCTTGCCTCGTGTTGAAAGTACAGACAGTCCTTATGATCAGTCACTTAATGGACATTCAAAGTTACAACAGATCCCCTAAAAGATACCACCCGCACTCAAAGTAAGAGCTGCTGCAATGCCTCCCATTATTATTCACCTTTATGTTTAACCTCAGGGCCACCTTTATGTTTAACCTCAGGGGAATATAATTATTTTTTTATGTAATTATGTAATTATTTTCACTATCAGCAATAATGTCTCTTGTCTAAACTTTTATTTCCATCCTATTGAAATTTCTTCACTTAATTACTGTAATAAAGTGCACGTTTAATAATTTTATTCCTTTTTTTCTGTCCAGTTATTCTGTTACAGTGCAAGAATCTTATCCCCATCCTTTTGATCAGATTTACTACACCAGCTGTACAGACATACTGAATTGGTTTAAATGTACAAGACACAGGTGATTTTTAGTAACTCTATTTTGATTACCCCTTTAAAGTGATGTTTTAGAAGTACTTAATAGTTGATTTATGTTAAAAACAGTAGAAACATGTTGAAGCATAGTGGCGCATTGATAGCATTTGCAAAAGCAGATGATATGGACATTTATATGTATAATGCCACTGATATTTACATGTATAAATTATCTTCCGTAACATAGCCTTGAAAATATTATCCTGGCTTTTGAAATGAATTACTAGATTAAAGAGGATTGTATGACTTGCAAAGATCTCCTCTTTTTCTAAAAAATATAATTACAGTAATATGGATATAATATTATTATTTGAGAACAGAAATTTTCAATTATAACTACTCTGTATTTAATAGCCCTCCTTGTATGGGGCAGAAGTGAAAACATGGCTTCAGCTACACATAGTGGAGCCGCTGTGTGTGAGTTGGGCAATTATATAAATTAGTTTAACAAATAAATGCATGTATTTATTTACTGATTCTTTTTGAACAATACAGAATTTGTTTTTAATGTTGAATCATTTTGAGTTTTAAAAGTTCTGAATTTGTAAATTTGTGACACATGGGAGAAGTATACTTTGTTCTTGTTGTACTCCCTTGTCTGACAACAGTTTTGTGCATTTAAAAATTAAATATTGGTCTGACTGTGTGCCAATTCATTAGTTAAAATATTTAATAACAAATGTAGATTACAGGATTCGACTTCCTGGTTCCGGCGGCAACGGACACTGGAGAGGCAATCTCCTGCCCCCAGCGCCCGAAACCAGCCGTCGCTGAGGCCCCTCGGGGCCAGGTGTCCGGAGAGGGAACCTGCCGTTCATGGGCAGCTTTCGCCAGGGGCCCCCAGCCGAATTCCAGGGCTGGGTGGCTGATCCTGGCGCACCCCAGGCTTAGCGAGGCTGGCGGTGAGGGCGGCGGCCATTGCAATGGTCGCTGTCTAAGCCACTGTGCCCAGCGGACCTGGGGCCTTTCTAATTAGTCAGCAGCGGCCCCTCAGGAAAATGGGGGACGGAAAGTGACCAGAGAGTGAAGAGAAGGAGAAGGGAGCAGCGGTAAGCGGCGAACGGAGCATCCTGGAGCATGGGGGGTCCCCCCCCCCGCAGCTGGGAAGGGTGCGTGATAAGCATGAGAGGGGAGCAGAAAATAAAAAGACCACTTGCCTTGCTGAGCTCTGGAGCAGAATGACTGTGGACGGATCCAGGAAAAAAGGTTTGAAGCCCCCCTCCCTCTGGAAAGTAATGGCTGCGACCAACTTCCGGCTCCACTATGA
>JAOYMU010000192.1:80936819-80947777 GCA_025802295.1 Psammodynastes pulverulentus | reverse complement strand
GCGCGCATGCGCAGTGCAGGCAACTTTGGTGACCGCTCGCGTGCCAGCAGAAATGGCTCTGCGTGCCACCTGTGGCATGCGTGCCATAGGTTCGCCATCACTGGCCTAGTTGTTCGATATATAGTTTTAAGGAATCAGAGAACTTGAAGAGAAGAGGGCTACCAGTCATTAGGTGGAATTGACCTCACGACTAATGCTTTCTTGTCCTTAAAGGAAGACCAGAATGGTGAAATGTCAAACATACTGTTTAGAGTAGTGGTTAAAAAGAGGTTAAAAACAGGGGACTGTGAATTCTAGTCCCACCTATGGCACTTGTCAATTTCTCTCAGCCCTAGGAAGGCAGCAATGGCAAGCAATCTCTGAAATCTTGCTAAGAAGACTGCAGAAACTTGTCCAGGCAATTGCCAAAAGTTAATACTGACTTGAAGCACATACACAAAAGGTGCTAAACTAGGAACAGGAAATTCAAGTTTTATCTTAGGCAGAAAATATTTAGACTTTTGGGCCAGCCATTCTCTCTCAGCCCTAGCAAGAAGATAGTGGCAAACCATTTTTAAATGTTAACAAGAAAACTTCATGGACCTGTATATATAGTCATCAGAAGGGAAGATGTTCTCCAAGGATGGTAACAATAGCAATATTCTTAAAAGAAGTAACTCTAAGATAGGGGTCACCAACCTTTTGGACCTCAGGGACCACTAAATTCATAATTTTAAATCCCATGGACCATTAATATGAATCCAGTGTGCTGCTCGCTGAAGCACTTGGACTCCCAGTGACAGGGTGGGGTCCTTCAGGCACTTAGTTTGGCCACCTGTTTCTGCAACCTTAAACACTCAAAGAGCCATTTGGACCCATTTCCCACAGAAAACAAAATACCAGGTTCTCTCCCCTCCCCCCTCTCATCTCTCTCTCTCTCATCTCTGTCTGTATCTCTTTGTCTCTCAGCAAGAGATGAAACTTCGCTCTGGAATATGAAGCGAATCTCCATCCCCTGCCCTTACCTTCTCAGGCCAGATGAGGAGTGACTGGGAGGAGAGGGAGAGTGGTGGGGCCATCCAGTGGTGGGGTCAGCTGATAGGAAGCCATAGCAGGGGGACAAAAGCGCCTTGGGTTGCCAACACCCATTGCTTCGGCCCACCTGCGCTGCCACCCACCTTGCCACAACAGCACCATTACCTCGTTCCAGCTGGTGAGGGATGCATTACTCCTTACACCACCTGCAAGTTGCAAGTTGCACATACTTCTCTCTAAGCAGAGATTTCCAGACCCACCACAAGCTGCCTTGCCGGTCCCATATTCCAGAGCTCTAGTCACAGGACTGGCCCATTGGTCAACCTGGAGCAGCTCCTCCAGCCAGATGTGCTGCGGACCACCAAAATTTTTGGTGGTCCACAGACTACCGGGTGGTGATCTCTGCTCTAAGACACCAGAAAATGTTGCCTGGATGAAACAGTGTGTTGCATGAAATAGGACAAATTGAAATCAGACATATCTATGGAGATTCTCAATCAGCCAGACCATGGTTGTCCCAAAGGTGCTTTTTCAAGAGGCAACTGGACTTTCTGGCTTTTCTCTGAAGATGTTTCGCTTCTCATCCAAGAAGCTTCTTTACTCTCTGATCCACTCAGTCTAAAATTAAAAATGCAATATTTTCTGACTCTATCTGGACTTTTTATATGCTTCCCATATCATGCATGCTGGATTTAAGCTTATTTTATTATTTCTAGCTTTCCTTTCTGTTTCCCCTTGATGCCAGTTTCATCAGGTTCAACAGTGCAAATGTTGTCTATTTACACAACAGAATTATGTGGAAGACATGTTGTTGCTGAATGAGTGAATAATAAACTGAGAAAACCCCTGGGATGTTAGTGATCCCTTATAAAAAATTTGCATACTAATTGCCACTGAACTTGAAATGCTTAAGAATATTTTTTTTTTTGAAAAATATTTTTGTAGGGCACTTCAGGATAGAATATTCTGCTTTGTTCACACGCTATTAAAGCAGGATTTTGTAAACAAGAGGCCTAGGCCGTCTGGCATGCATCCATTTAACCATAGCAGACAAAAGGAGAAACGAGGGAGTGTTTTTATTACATTGTATTGCTCCAAATTTTATTTTCTCTAGTCATTCCAAAATGAAAGGGCAAATTTAGCTTGCATAATTTTATAACACTTCAGTTTGTTACTGCCACATAGTAAGTTATCTATGACTTCCTTTATCATGGTTTTTCTTGAGAAGTACAAGATATTTCACTCAGAAAAACAAATGAGAGATAACAAGAGAAAATGCTGGGAGATTTCAATAAATATATGGAATTTATTCATATGGTAGATTTAGTGTTCAAACTATTCTGCTGGTTAAAAAATAGGAAAAAGATATGCCACAATCTGCAAACAAAGCAAACCTGAACTTAATCAGACTACTTGTTCTAAGAAATATAACCCAGTTTGAAATGAAATTATTTCCTTCCTTGTTGTTATACTTTTTCATCAAAATTTGGTTTGTTCATAAATTCATATATATTCCTATCATTAAAAGGGTTCACGATCCGCTAGTGCCATAGTTTTTTTTTCAATTTGAATCTTTTACCTATCACAAATAACCCATTATTATTAATTATAAAATCATTACAACTAAATGGTATATCCATAGATGTTAATTCAGAGTGGAATCCACCTATGGAATTAAGTAGCCATGTTGACCATATAGCAGTACCTGTATGTAGGATGTATATAGGCTGGTAGAAGGAAACAGTATTCAAAACATGGTTTTGAAATAATCCTTTACATCCTGTTACTATTCAGCATAGATCATCCATTTTTGTCAGTAAGAATTTAGTACTGTCACTTTTGAACTATTTGTAAGTCAGAGTCAAATTCATGTAATCATGTCTGTTAATACATTCAATTTTACTAAAAGGTCAACAGTGGTGTAGGATTCCTTTCCTTGAACCATTTTCTTGGTCTAACATATTAATTCTATGCAATTTACTCAGACAAGAATCTAAGTGAAGTCAGTGGGTCTTAATCAAAAGAATGTTCTAGCCTATTCGTTTTTTCATTTGATAGTAACTGTATATGGATAAAAATCTCTGAACAAAGAGGCAGATGCGTTCAGTTCATTGCAAGAATTTTGAAGACAGTGGAGTTACAGTAGCAACTGAAAGGAGCATCACAGTACTTTGTCCTCTTAAAAGTGTGTTCCAGTATAACAGAAAGAAGTGAGTAAAGGGCAGACAAGAGAGCAAGGGTTAGAGGCTTGTGTCTGGTGTGTAATTTAATATGTACTGGGAGGATGACTTAACTTTGAACTTAGTATTGAGAGACAGTGGTTAGATTGGATCCCTTATTCAAGTTTCAAACTTTAAAAAAAAAACAGTTGCACAAAAGTGCTGGTTTATTGTAAATATCAGTAGTCTTTTATCCCTTTTAGGGCAAATGGCAACTGCTGGAGTTTATTATTTAAGTCTGCTAAGTTTGAACTGATCCATTTGTTTATCAGTTTCCTATCCTATATTTCATTCAGGTTGCCATGTTCAGGATTTATTTCTTTTATTATCAAATATAAAAGTGTGAAAATGTGACATAGACAATATCAAATGTATATTTCAACATGATTTCTGAGCTGAATACAGGAAATAATCTCATACATTTAGATTTGTATACATCCTCTGTATCTCCATGTCTAAGTGATGTTTTAAAAATTGTCAATGTCACACTAGATTTAGGATTTCCATTAATTTGAGAAACATTGTAGTTGATTGTAGTTGAAATTTTGGACCCTTCCAGTATTTTGATTATTAATGGGCAAATATGTATTTTATAACAAGTAAAATGTAAGTCCAGAAAAAAGACTCAGGTGATTCCTTTACACGATGTGTTAATTGCTAGTTGCTATTTTAATTTTACTGACTTGCTAAGGTAATACTAGATATTGATATTATTTAGATAGGGTAACATTACAAATTAGCAAATAATGCTGTAGTAATTAAAACTCAGCCATTATATGATAGGAAGCCAAAGTAAGATGAAATGCAGAATCTTTAACACAACTCCTGTGTTTTTGCATAAAATATATTTCATTGCACATGCTTTTGCTTGCTTTCTTAGCCCCTTGAGATTCCCCATGCCACCCTGAAATTATCTTCTGGAAATTGAAATGGATTGTTGGATGATGATGATGATGATGATGATGATGATGATGATGATGATGATTACTTTATGGGAAAATTTATGTACCAAACATACTTTAAAATGTATTCAGTTATTAATAAATTCTTGTACTAAGACCCAATAGTAATAATAATAAATCAGATTGCATTAAAAGTATCATGCCTTCTCCCAGATGCAACTTTAACATTCAGAAGAGTTTTAGGTACTTTTGCCAGGAAGAACAATCTTTTTTACTTGGACTTACTTCCCAGGTCAGATTAGCAGACATTATATGATGAATAGCTCTTCCAGATTTCACAACTAGGTTACTCCAGAGCTTGCTTCAGTTCAGCCCCTTTCTATTGCACATACATAAACAAATGATACTGAACACTGAATTTTTTGTAAATGCTTCAGGATGCCTTCAGGATGGCTAAAGGAACATAGTTTTTTTCTCTCTCCAAGCACCTTGCTGATGCTTCCCAAGATCTGCCATCAGAATGCACCACTTCACTCCACTGAATGGTTGAGATAGCACTGATAATGTCATTCTTCCTTTCATAATGGCTTTGGATCTACTTAATGTAATACTAAAGCTTTGTTTTTGCCTCTAAAAGAGCCAAGTTATGTGCCATAGTTTCCTAACTTCTCAAGTAACTTTTGATTTTTTTCCCCGTTGCCCCTTCTTCTCTACTCTTTCTAAGATCAGCCACAATTTCACTGCATTTTGCCTTTCATGTTATTTCTAAAAAGAGCTCTTTTATATCTTACCCTGAGGGTACACTCAAACCAATCCCAAACATTAAATTTCTCATATTGCTCTGCTTTGTAATAATTAGTCATAGAATCAGTGAACATTTGTTTTAATGATTTAATAAGCACATATTACAAGTTTAAACATTCTTTTGAACAAAAAATTGAGAAAAAAAATCAGAATGTATCTTGTCCCCAAAAGTAGCATGGTAAACATATGTTATTTTATGCTTCTGTATGCTTGATGTTGGCCCATCAAAAGATATTTCTAGTGCCTGAAATGTGTTTTATGGACACAGATAAAAAAGAATGCTGTTATTGAAAACAAAAATTATTTACATGAAAGAATGTATCTCTACAAATATTTCCTGTTCAGCAAAGCAGTTGATATTTATATTCTGACATAAAATCAAGTTATTAAAACTTTATTCCCTGTATAAGTAGATCAATATCATTTGAAATTAAAAGCAAACAACAAGACAGCCCTTGGAATTTGGATATCAGTTTACAGTTTTGTCAGAATTACATTAAGAGAAAGATTTCTAAAGCAGTTGGAACATTGATTGCTATGTCAATTTCATAATTTATGTTGAAAGGAAGCCACAATTACATGATAATTATAATCTTAATAAATGTGATTAGAAACTGTTCATCAGCAGAAGTAATATAAGATTATTATTATTAGTTAGTGTAGGATGAGAACATGACAGAAGAGTCGTATCATATCTACACAGTCCACGTAATTATAAATAAAACTTATATGAGGTATAGCAGTGGCCTCATAACTGGATGTCCAATTCAGCTATCCAGGTGATTGCCTGTGGCATTGCTTCATGCAGATCTTCTAGGGAACTAAAGAACATATGTTGTGAGCAATCTTGCACAATATGTGTAATAGTTTCCATATCAGCACCACACGCTCAACAAAGGGAATCTTTCCATCCCTACTGATGGATGGCAGAGGCACTTCTTCCAGTATCACACCTAATTCTATTCAATTTCAACCAGACAAAGTGAGGCAGGTAAAATCCAGATGATTTGGTAGAGGGATCACTAATGGTCAGGCAACAAGAAGATACCTTGGACCATTCCTCACTCCAGGTATTTTTGGGTTTAAGCTGGATAAGGGAATATCTGTTTTCAAAGCTGGCCTACAGGATTTCAAACTTGTGATGGGCTGTGCATTTTCCTGGTAACTAGGGAGGACTTTGTTATTCAGCATCCTTGGCCATAGCCAAATGAAAGCTTATTGTCATCTAATGTGGGGAAGTATGATATTACTAAGTAATGGTAACCAATGCAGAGGAATGAGCGAAATAATCACCCATGTTTGTAGCATTCCTTAAGCTACACATGTTCCCTGAGTGGTGCTAAATGTGTGACAACCACCAGATGCAGCTGTACTGCTCTTTTGGGCCTCACAGCCATGACAAACAGAAGTGCATAAAATCAAATACAAGATTATTATCTCTTATTTAAAGACAGGCAGTCCATCTAGATTTCAGGATGCTAAAACAAACTGCAGCATGAATTAGATGCAGAGGCAGACTAGCAATCAATGCAGCTTGTAGAACAGAAGTGTAATATATGCTCTTCTAGGAGTTAGCAATTTGTATTGCTGCATTCTACACCAGTTTATTTATTTAGGGTATAGCAATGTTCCAATAATCTGGGGAATACAATTAGGAGGCTAACACCTAGTAGGTTCTGGTTGCTTGAGACTGTTAGCCCATTCTGTTCACTGTCATGCACTATCCATAGTGCACGATAGGGGGTGACCTAGCTTCACACCAGAAAGAAAGATGAACAGCATCTTGTAGCATCATCTGGGGCCCTCTCCCTCCACTGAAGCCACCTTGTAAACAGGTATCACCTCTGAGAAGATCCAGCCCTCTGATTGTCCTCATGAAGCACCAGCTGGTTTTCCTTCCAAAGTGATTCCTATTTATCCACTTGCATATAGCATGCTTTCAAACTGTTAGGTGGGCAGAAGCTGAGGCAACTGATGTAAGCTCACCCCGCCCCACAGTGCTAAAACTTGAACCACTGAAGCAGAGACTATCTCCAGCATCATTAAGCCACTTAGCCACTGTGCCTTCCCTCTGCACCAATTGAAACTTCTGGATACTCCTCAGAGCAGTCTCACGTATTACAGTAGTCCAGTATGGAGGTAACTAGGACATGAGTGACTGAGCAAAGCATCCTGATCTAGGAAGGGGCACCACTGACACATAACACAATGCTATGCAATGCAAAGGCCCTCCCAGTCACAACTGCCATCTCTTCCCTGAGCAGGAGTTGTGAGTCAAGGAGAATCCTCAGTTAGCGTGCTAGGTCTGTTTGGGCAGTGCCACCCTACCCAGCATTAAATATGTCATAATCCTAAAACTAATAGGATCCAAACCTCAAAGCCATTCAGTTCAGTTGAAATCTGTTGGACAGATTGTGTGGAATGGTTTATGTTCAAATAATTCCTCGAACACCAGAAAAGACTTTTTACCCCATGCATCTCTTCTGGATTTACTGTACAACAAGTCTGGCATCCAGCTGCTAGCGAATCCAAGTGATTTTGTACAACAGATGTTGGACAAATTCCTTGGAACGTTCCTACAAGATGTTCTTGAAGTTCCACACTACACAAGTGGGTTTGTGATATCTGAAACAGAGCTGTGCAACAGCAATAGGCTCTATAACAGCAGAGAATATCCGGTTTTTACGGAATTCAGGCAAATCAACAAACTTTATAGTATTAGGCCTACCAGATTTTTAAAATCTGGATAATACCAGCAAAGAATGAGTGTTACCCTGTGTCTGTTTGCTCCTGTTTAATGAAAAAAAATTTACATCCTTGATCAGCTACCTCTACGTTGTATTCTGAAATTTCAAGGAATTTCGAAACATATTTAAGGATTCAGCTTCCTGATAACAGCACAATTCTAGTTTCCTGAAGCATAATAATAGTGAAGATGTTTGATAAAGATAAAATATAAGAGATAAGAAACTGCTTTATGAAAATAAATATCATCATCTACAGCAGGAATCAGCCATCCATTTTTGGCGTCCTATTATGCCATTTTACATTAAACATCTGAAAACTTGCAAGATCACAGTTCAAATCATGTAAGTTCTGATATAAAATGATTGAATCTCATGAGATCATGTAAGATCTCAGTATATTTTCATGTGAAAATCTTGACTTAGAGATTTAAAAAACCCTTCAGTTGGACCTCTAGTTCCCATGTATATTGAATAGCTTATTTGTGATTTATATTGACTGATGGTAGCTTTCTAGGGTGTCAAATCCCCTTTTTCCTAACACTATGCTCCAGATTGAATGTGTGATCTTCTGAATGCAAAGCATGTACTCAGGAACTGAACTGATATTTCTTGTTAAGTCTCCGGGCGTGACAGATAACAAAACAGAAACAAAACAAAACTCCATGTCTTTTTTGCTTTCGGAGTGCATGTTTATTATGGAAATTTTCAGACACAATCTTCATGCTTCCCTGCAGTGTCATTTACCATCAAGAATGTCTGTAAAGGTCTTGTAAAGTTCCATACTGCCAATTATTTTTCTCACAGGATCTGGCAGATGCAGAAGAGAGTAGAAACAGTAGTTTTTGGCACAATTTCTGTGGGATATTCACACGAGGTACAACCTCTGCCAGATTCTCAGAGAAGCATTTCGTTTTTAATCAACCGCTGAAAGACTGAACTCAACCAAAGTAGACAATTGCATTTTCTCAACCCAGAAGCAGAATAATCAAGGAATCAAAAAAAAAACACCCTAAACTAGAATTTTTTTTTAACTGGACCAGTATAGAAATCGTATTAAAGCATCAGCTGAATATTAGACACCATTTTCTGGACTTATACAATAAGAATCAGACCTGGGTTTGAGCTATATTCCCTCTGAACTCTGTTACTGGTGTTTTGTGCCGTCTTGCAGTAGACACTATTCTGGCATAACCCTTGTCCTTTCTTAAGGACGGTAACCACAATCTGGTTATTGTTCATTGGTCTCCCTCAGGATTTAATCTTCATGCTATTTTATATTTACTTGGAATTACAAAGATAAATTGTGTAATGAGTGAGAAATGCTTCTTGTGTGGGAATATTCAGACCTTGTGTGTGGATATTTGGACTGTTTTATGACTTCAGAATTTGGCAACATTTTTGGATTCAACCATGGTCCTGGATACTTAAATAATGGTTGGATTTCTTTGGCATTTTATTCAGATGAGAATTATTATGCCACTTTTTTAAAAAAATCACATAATTGCTTGTATATCTTAATTATATCTAGGTTGGATATGGAGCTATTTTTGAAAAATGAAAAATCTAAATAGTTCAAAACACGGCAGGATTTCAAAGTTGCTTCCAACCGAGCCAAATTTATAAAATCATAGAAACCAAGCTCAGTTCAATGTAATGATATAAATTAATACAACCCTGATAGGTATTTCCATTTGGATATATTCATTGAACCAAACTGAAATGGGAATTAGTCCATTCCTTTAACCTGAATATTTTGAATTTTCTTTTTGATTTCCAAAGTATGAGCTATCCAACCAATTTTAAGTCAACTGCAAATATGACAATCATTCCTCCCATATTCTCATTCAAGTTATTCATTAAAAATACAGAAGACTACATCACCCTTGTGGTATAGTATTAGGTTTTCTCCACCAGTCTGATGAAGAAGTTTTAATGAATACACTTTGAGTACAATTTGCTATCCAGCTGTGTTTTCAGTTAGTTGTCATGCCATCCAGCCAGCACTTAACTAGCTTGTTAATCAGAATGCCATGGCTAGTTCGTCAAATGCTTTACTGGAATTCCATCTACAGCATTCCCACAATCTGCTAAGAAAATCATCCAATCAAAAATTGAGATAAGATGGATCTGGCAAGACTTTTTGTTGCCTAATTCATGCCTAATTATTGCATTGCTTTCAAGGTGCTTATTACGCAGTCTGTTTATAAATTATTCTACAAATTGTACTGATGTCTGTTTCATTGCTTCTCTATTCCTCTGCTTTAGAACATAAGGGTAAATATTTTTCTGCCTTCAATTCTCTGGCATTTTATCCTTAAAAATGGAAAATTAAGAGTTGCCCATACCATCTTCTGTATTTTATAAAATTAATCTGACTCTGGAGATTTCAGTTTCTTTAAAGAGTTATTTTTGTTTAAAGTTGAAGTCTTCTGTGTGTGCACATGGTTGTTTCTGAGAGCAGCTTTTACAACTATAATTGAAAAGAGATTTATTCACAGGAAGTACATGATAGAAATAGGTAAAGTCTAAGACCTGAATACCTAGTTTCCTTACGTTTCACTAAAATACTTCTCATTAGGAGAAGCTGACAGATAAACTCATTAGGAACCTTCAAGAGTTGGTAAATTGTAGAAGTGTTCATGAGCCAATGTCAAAGAGAGTTGAGGGTCCAAATCCAATGGCATTGTTTCTTTAACATCTCATAATCTATGATCAGAAGATGACAATAGGTAAGAGTGTACTTGTCCCCTCTTCGTTTAGCACTGAGCCTGATTTGTTGTCTGCAAGATTGCTCATCTGAGGTCTTTCTTCCCAGGTTTATAATGTATTTCCTATAAATAAACCTCTTTTCTGCTATTAGTAGTAAAATCTGCTTTACTAATCCTTACTTGGGTCAGACTTGTTCTCAACAATGCTTAGACATCCAATCAGAATGTTTCAACTCCCAATAATTCTGTAACATGTTTTGATTTATCTTGAATTTCAGTCAGTTGTGGGATTCAAATTTTTACTGTCGGTTCTGTGAACGTGGCTTGGTGGACATGGCGTGGCTTGGCTTGGTGGGTGTGGTTTGGTAGGCATGGCTTGGTGGGCATGGCAGGGGAAGGATATTGTAAAATCTCCAATCTCACCCCACTCCAGGGGAAGGATACTGTAAAATCTCCATTCCTTCCCCACTCCTGGGGGAAGGTTACCGCCGGTTCTCTGAACTACTCAAAATTTCTGCTACTGGTTCTCCAGAACTGGTCAGAACCTGCTGAATACCACCTCTG
>JAOYMU010000192.1:80881178-80897098 GCA_025802295.1 Psammodynastes pulverulentus | reverse complement strand
TTCCTCCTTCCTTCCTTCCTTCCTTCCTCCCTCCCTCCTTCCTTCCTTCCTTTTTTCTTCACCTGTATTGATTTCCAAATGTTGCTCTCTCCACTTAGAAAGAATAAAAAACCACTGCAGAAAATGAAACAAATTTCATTCTGAGATATTCTTTGACTTGTTGAAAAAGGCAGATGACCTGGTGGTGTGGCACACCTGAACAATCCCAGGGCAATTATAGGGCTTCCCTGGACAACCGCCCCCCCAAAGTCTTCCCAGGTAGTGCTGGAAAGGTGCTTTTGTTTTGCAAACCTGACCATCCCCTCTTATGTTGCAGAGTGAGTGACCATCCTACCTGGTTTCTCTCCAGATGCCCTGGACTACATCGCCCAGAATTCCAAGCTGTGGCCTAAGCCCCCCAGGCATCCTGGGAGTTGCTGTCTAAAACAGGGGTCTCTCCAACCTTGGCAACTTTAAGACTTGTGGACTTCAATTCCCATAATTCCTCAGCCAGTTTTGAAGTCCACAGGTCTTAAAGTTGCCAGGGTTGGAGATCCCTGCATTAGAGTACTGAATAGTTAACTGGCTGATGGTACTAGAGTTTGAGCTGTAATGAAGAAGGAGCTGACACACTGAGCTTTGCACATCAGTTCATCTAAAGAAAATTTAAGACTTAAATCTAGTGAAAGTACAGCATGGCACAGCTAAAAGGAGAACTGAGTCATCAGGGGCCAGTAAAAAGAAACTGTCAGTAGAGAGCAAAGCTAGGGAGTCTACAATTTGAAATAAATGAAGCTTAGTTCCAACTGACTGCCTCCCCAAGAGAGAAATAGATACGGTAACAACTAGCAGGATAAGAAAACACTGAAAGTGGAAACAATTTATAAAGGTGGGAAAACTGACAAATGCTATTTCAGAAGAATTTACTCCCGGTGTATACAGTAATTGCCATCATATTGTTGCCAATGTTTTTGACAACTAGAATCCCTTCATTTAAAGAGGGGGGGGGGTGATTATCAGATACTTTTGGTGATGAAATGTTTCTGAGAGGAGTTGGCTGACAAAATTAGTGGGCACAGAAGAGACTAGTATAGAAGCCATATACTTAAGGCAAACAGTAGAGAAGTGGGGGAGAGCCAACAGTATCTTTCACTGATAATGGGCTAATTTAGTGGTGTACTAATTCTGTCCTCTACTAGCAAAAATAATTGGAAGGCTTAGAAGAAATGTTCACAGCTTACTTACCTATCTCACTGACTAATTGTAGACTTACCTCATTTCTTATGTTGATGGAATTGGAGGACTTTTTGAGGGAGTTGGGAAATTTTGGGAGATGTGCTTGCTTGCTGGGCTGCTGCTATTCTTCAAGGGTAGGATAGACCCAGGCAAGGAGAAATGTCACAATCTTTGCAACAGAAGTGAGAGGGTGGCAAAAGCTCATGTTCAAAGTGGCCAATGGTTAGTACAACTGAATGAACCTTCTGGACCTATCTTCAGATGTGTTCTGCACATGGTGCTCAATGCTAATGGAATGGATGAATGGAAAGGGCTGAATGGTGTGGAGAGACTGGGAATTAGATTAGATTCCAGAAATATGGTAGTGGGGGCATTGGAAAAGTTAGTTAAGAGAACAGGATTAATTGAATCCCCTTTCTTCTGAGTCAGTTGTTTCTCACCTGGGTCCAGTTTCTGGACTGTTGTCAACTTTGGCCTCCAGCTACTGTTGGTAAATGATAAAATGGTTCTTGTTTCCTTACCAAAGAGCAACTGATAAATTGGTGAAAAGAAATAAATGTGCCAATTGAAGGAAAGGAGATATATGCTAAGCCTGCCTTTTAAACCAGGAAAATCCATTTTATGTCATTCCCGTGAAAGGAATAATATTTAAAGGAAAAAGTATCCCCATTACTTTAAAAAGCCTTTGGAATTATGTCCATAAAACTCTGGTGGTTTTTTTTTTAATGTATGACTTGGCAACCCTTACTCATCCTAGGCTTCTCCACAAGAAATTGTTCATTATGGAGGACTTAAAAAAACAAGTAAACCCAAGTTTTGATAGTCTCATTGTAGAGTTATCACTTGCTATATTTTTAAACCTTTTCTTTAAAAATTGGATAATTTTGCTATGCCCATTCTCTCAGACAGAACTTATATTTACTCTGCATATTTTCATATTGTAATAAGGCTAACTGATTTGTTTTGTTTCAGCTTGCCCTCCTTCTCATTGGGGCCCAAACTGTATTCATACATGCAATTGTCACAATGGCGCTCACTGTAGTGCTTATGATGGAGAGTGTAAATGTACACCAGGATGGACTGGTCTCTATTGCACACAAAGTGAGTTAAACATATTTGCCTTGATAAATTTATTCTGCATTTCAGAAACAGTAATATCAAAATTAAAAATTAGAGGAGCTCCTGTTGGGTGACAAAATAATCCATCTGCTTCTGGGTTTTTTTTTAGGGATTTTTAATGCCTTCAAATAATATTATTCATAAGTCAGAAAGTGAGAAATGGTATTGTATAGGATATAAACCAGATCGAGAAATTAGAATTTTAATAGCTATGCATGTTTCAAAAATGATTACAAATGCATCAAACTGGCATGAATATAGCACTTTTCTATTCATTGCCAGGCCTGTCAAATGGCAGCCCATGGACCGGATGCGTCATGTGCAAGCCACGCCCACCCTGGCTCTGCAAAGGCAAAAAAAGTCACGATACATTACGATATGTCATGTGCTGTGATCCAGTTTGATTTAAGCAGTTTGATCTTTTTAGACTTCTGCATGAAACCCCTCCTTGTCAACTCAAAAGAGTCAATGCTTCAAGAGTTACAATTGATTTGAATGAATCGATTACATAGAAGCATGAAGAAAGTGAGGTTGCTTTTAAGAATTACAGGAAGGTCCACAGCCATATGTTTAGATGGTTTATTTTGGAATTATTTATAAAGAAAGTGTAGCCCTCCTACTATTTTTACCAGTAGTGGCAATTAGTTCTGATACAATTCTTGATTTGGAAGGATGGGGAGGAGTTGTGGCTTCTGAATACTCATCTCCTACAGTTATAATAATGATACAACATTTACATTGCACTAGAATTACATAATTTCAGGAAGAAATACAGAGTCAAACTGTTACTCTGGAGTAGTGGAATCCTTACGATTCAAGCTTCTGTTCTTTTCTGCTCTGATGTTATTTTATTGTTCCATAACTCTGGATTCTCTAGAAGATATGCAAAATAGTTTTATTATCTCTTGAAAATCTATTGGATTTCATTCAAAGTAATGAAGCAGTGAGATTTGGAACACAGCCTATACAACTCATTTTAGAATTATACTTACTAAGATCCTACTAAGGAAGTTCAGGATTTTTTTATTAGAGAAATGTTATTTCAATTATAAACACTTCTAAAGTTTATAATGTTTTATCTTTTCTTTGGGTTATGGATTGTGTATTTTTTTGGACATAGGTTATTTGCTTCAGAGTGGCAGTTATTGAACATACACTGCTTCATTTTATTTTCTTACCTTCTTCTTCAAGGATGCCCGCTGGGTTTTTTTGGGAAAGACTGTGCTTCGATCTGCCAGTGTGAGAATGGAGCTGACTGTGATCACATCTCAGGCCAATGTACATGTCGCACAGGATTCATGGGAAAATACTGTGAACAGAGTGAGTTGGAATCTTTTCTTACACATTGTTAAGAGAAGATGTATGTATAATTAAAATTTACTAAACTCTTTTTTATTTTTATTTTTTTTCACCTCACAATCAGGAGGCTGTGAGTTTGATCCTAGGTAGAGGCTAATATTTGGAATAGACTCTCCTGCTCAAGCAGGGGATTGGACTAGATGATCTCCAAGTCCCTTCCAATTCTTTCATTCTATGTAATCTATGTAATCTTATTCAGACTAGGCTGACTAAAATTTTACACGGATACCTAAATGGATAAGACAAAGACAATGATACTTAATACATTATGAACCGTATTGTACACATCCTGAATTCAGTCCAAAGGGAGATTATTGAAAGTTTGATCTGAAGTCATAATTTTCCCAGAATTTGGTGGGATTAAGAATGCAAAGTTAGCTCCTGAAAATGCAATTCTAAACAAAGTCACTGGCATCCACATTTCATTGAAATCAATAGAATATAATGTAAATAGGGGGATTAAGATGGAGGTTTGCATTGTAGGTGAAGTTACTTTCAATAATATTTCTTCAGTTTAAAAACAGCCTACAATTTTCTTTTTCTTTTCCTCTAAAAAGTGGTACATGTTCTGAATATTATAGTTGGCTTTGGCATATTATGAGAAACATTTTACTAGTATTTTTCCCTTAAACTTTGTTTTTTCTAAAGAAAATGTTTACCTGGGATAATACCCAGGAAACTACATTTCGACTTCAATTAATGCAATTACTAACATACATATTTTTATAATATATGTAAAACATCACAATATATTTTATTCTAGGAGTTTGATTTCTATTGTTTCTCAGCTATTTTAGCAACCTGATTTTAGAAAATTGGTGACATTATTTTCTATTGAGTAAATACTATGTTGCACGTGCATTTATTTTAAATTGTATTCGATTGCATTTATAAGCATCTTTCAGCACATTAGGCTATGGTTTAAATATAAAGTCTTCTTGTGAAACCTCGCCATCTGGTGGTGACTGATTACATCTGCAGGGTTTCCAGGGGATGAGAATTTATTCATAGAGCTTCAAAAAAGCTTATAAACTAATCCGGCTATAGCACTGTAAACACATATGACTTTGTTACACAGGAAGACTTCCTATCATGAAATAGGGCTTTCCTTTTTCCTCCATATGCTCAATTAATTTAAGGTCTGCTTTTCAGAAAAGGGGGTGGAGACATGTTGCATGGGAAATGGAATCTTTCCTGCCCTGATGATCAATGGATGGTCGGTCATTAATGTATCAAATCTCCACTCTCCATTACTAAGAATTTGGAACTCTCAGTTTTCTTCTAAGATGCTCATAGTCACTTACAACTAGTTTATGAATCTGTCTGCAAACTAGTTTTACAAAGTAAATCCCCTGTGTGCTTTTTCCTGCTTTCTAAAGAGTGTCCCCCAGGTACTTATGGTTATGGTTGTCGGCAGATATGTGACTGCCTAAACAACTCCACTTGTGACCATATCACTGGAACCTGTTACTGTAGCCCTGGCTGGAAAGGAGCAAGATGTGACCAAGGTAATATTTTCTTAAAATTGCTCATTAAAAAGGAGGCATGACTGCCTCCCAGAATATATTTGTGGGGGTGCTTTTACTATTTCAGTTTTTGGATTAGAATACTAGACAATGATGAAGAATCCTGTCAGTTTTAATTTCACAATATGTGAAGCTTATTAGGATCTCACTCCCACTCAATATATGCATAATCAGACCCAATGCCTTGTCAGTTCCTTGTCCAACTGATTTTTTTTGGGGGGGGGGGAACCCTAAAACTGGTTTGAATGAACCTCTGGTCAGAACAATTAGATAATAACACTGGTGGTGGTGGATTGTTGTAAAGTTTCTGATAGAGCTTTGTTGCTGACTGGAAATTTGAGTCAGCAAATTCTATTCCAGTGTTTTAACTACTGTAATACTTTGTGTGGAGTGATTTTTAAGAACTAGGCATCTTAAGCAACTCTTTTAAATATATCTCAGTAATGTAAAGTTATTGTTATGTGAAAGCATAGTTTTAAAAAAAATCTGAGTACTAGGCGCCTTATCCTCTAGTCTACTACGTTTCCAAGCATACTTAAACTATTTATAAATCAATATTTATTAGACATTTTCAAAACATTTTGAGATTGAAATGTGATGATCCCCAAATGCCATTTCCACCTTAGAACTGCCATTCTAAAATTTATTTCTAACCTTACAGGAACGGTACCCATTTCCTAATAGTAGTATATTCTAACCAGTTGTGGAATTCAATTTTTTTTACTACTGGTTCTGTGGACGTGGCTTGATAGGCATGGCATGGCATGGCTTGGTGGGCGTGGTAGGAGAAGGATACTGCAAAATCCCATTCTGCCCCCCAACCTGCTTTCCAGCTCTGTTCTCCTGTGCACGGCAACAAAAGATCCACCCGATCAGCTGGGATGCGGGAGGCAGAGAATAGATGGGGGCGGGGCCAATAGAGGTGGTATTTGCCAGTTTTCCGAACTACTCAAAATTTCCAATACCGGTTCTTCAGAACTGGTCAGAACCTGCTGAATACTATCTCTGGTATCAAACTCAGAGATGGGGAAGGTTGCAACAGTGTCAGAATGCTGCCAATAGATTAGAACAGAATTGAGACTGAACAATATTTTCACTTCAAAACAAGTCATACGCTTCTAGTATGAAGGGTTAGGCAATCAGAATAAAAATATGCTCCTAGGACTTCTTTTATATGTTTATGACTGGCTTTTCATTTGTTTTCTTTTTCTTTTCTTGTTTTTGCAGCAGGAGTGATCATTGTAGGAAACTTGAACAGTTTAAGCCGTACAAGCGCTGCCATCCCATCTGATTCTTACCAAATTGGAGCTATTGCTGGAATCATAATTCTTGTCCTTGTTGTCCTTTTCCTTCTTGCATTGTTCATTATTTATAGACAAAAGCAGAAAGGGAAAGAAACAAATATGCCAGCAGTTACCTATACACCTGCCATGAGAGTTATTAATGCAGATTATACCATTTCAGGTAGGAATACAGTACTGCAAGCATTAATTCTATCTCTGTTAGACATATAGACTTTCTGGATTTTCTTTGAAGATCTTTCGCTTCTCATCCAAGAAGCTTCTTCAGCTCTGAGCTTCCGAACTTAAGAAGCTTCTTGGATGAGAAGCGAAATGTCTTCAAAGAAAAAAAAACAGAAAGTCCAATTGCCTCTTGAAAAAGCACTTGTGGGACAACCATGACCTGGATGACTGAGAATCTCCAGAGACATACGTCTGTTAGACATAATTTTAGTGAAGAAAATTTTAAAAATTGTTTCAGTAGTTAAGGGATTTGTACATCATTAGGAACAGAAAAAATTGCTTTGATTGGTTGGTTGATTATGTGCCATTAAGATGTTTTTAAGTCCTAGTGACCACATAGATAGATCATAGTGCTGTGAAGAAAAATGAAAATCTAGAGTTCTTTCTTATACTCTCAGTATAGCATTTTATAGTTAAAATTATTTAGCATCTCCTACTTGTTAACCACTAACTTTCTGTACATTGCTTAGTTATAGTCATTACAACCCCCCCCCCAAGTAGTGTAATGTCTTTAACCCAGCAATATTTGATCCTCCAGATGTTGTTGAATTACAGTTCTCATCTGCCAAAGCAAGAATGGCTACTATTAAACAATAATGTGAATTCAATAATATTTGGAAAAATTTAGTTACCTGTCTTGCTTTATCAGGACAATTTGTAGACAGTTATTTCAGTAATGTATGGGGAAACCAAATTAACATTCATTGCTCCTGCTAATGAATTTATTACCTGTTATTTAAAAAGAAATTGATATGTGGGTAAGGGAAAGGAATGGATGTATTACATTGCAAATGTATGGATATGGATCCATGGATATGGATAGAGCAGGGGTATGGATAGAGCAGTATTATATCTGCTTTGACCTGAAAAGCAAACAATTATACATCATTTTGTTAATAAGCTGCATTTGAAACATCCACATAAAAACTGATGAAAGGCCAACAATAATTTGAATTATTAAATAAAGCTGTGAAATATGAATTGAAATATTTTTTTAAAAGAATCATAATTCATTGAGGAAGAGACTAAACTAAGTTCAGAAGATGAATTTAGGAATGAAAAAGTATTGCAAAGCAATGATATAAACCAGGGGTGTCAAACTCATTTTCACCGAGGGCCACATCAGCATAATGGTTGCCCTAAAGGGCCACATGTAACTGTAAGACAGCATAAATGTAACCAAATTCCTAACTGTTTTGCTTTATTTATTTAAAGACAATCAGAACTTTGCAGCTCTCGTGGGCCACATAAAATGACGTAGTGGGCCACATTTGACCCCCGGGCCTTGAGTTTGACACCTGTGATATAAAGCATTCCTAATCTGTGCTTTAATTCTAGGGTAGCTGTTGGATAGTTCTTAAGAATTATGGTATAAAGTGAAGAATGGGTAGTGATAAAGATATACTTTTTTTTCTTTTCAGAAACCATTTCTCATAATAATGGTGGAAGCACTAATAGCCACTACTTCTCCAACCCCAGCTATCACACTCTAACGCAATGCTCAAATACAGCAAATGCCAACAATATGAATAGGATGACTCTGTCAAAGGTAAGAAAATAAAAAGGCTGCATACTTTGTGCTACATGGATGTATGAACTGCCTATCTCAAAAAGACTATACTTGTAAAATGCCACATTTTTAGTTGCCTTCCATACAATGAAATATATCATTATTTACCTTCTTTTTCATTTCAAACAGTCAAACAAGAACCAATTGTTTGTGAATCTTAAAAACATGGATCCTCAGAAGCGAGCCCCTGTCCTGGATTACACAGGGACGTTGCCAGCTGATTGGAAGCATGGAGGCTACCACAATGAATTAGGTAGGAAGATAAAAACAGGCAGTTCTGAACATGACACTATAGATTTTAGAAATTAGGAACAATTAGTGCAATAAATATAACTATTCCCAGAAGAAGAGACTGCTAATATATTTAGATTTCTTCTCGTCCATTATTTACAGGAGTTTTTGGAGGTGACAGAAACTGTTTGGGGAAATCCTTGAAAGGTGAGTATGAAAATTCCCCAGAAGAAAATACATCAGCATACAGTAGATTTCTTGAAGTTAGGCAACCCTGGACCTGATCCTATTCTGGATAGAACCCATAAAAATATGTAGGAACTATAATTTAATACTGAGAATATGTTAATTCATGAACCTCAGAAACACAGGTAGTCCTCAAGTTACAATCTTTCATTTAGTGACCATTCAAAGTTTACAACACTGAAAAAAATATGACTCTTTTTCACACTTACGCTGGTTGCAGCATCCCCATCGTCATGTGATCAAATTTTGGACACTTGGCAACTGACTCATATTTATGACGGTTGCAGTGTCTTGGTTCATGTGATCACGTTTTGCAATCTTCTGACAAGTAAAGTCAATAGGGAACCCAGATTCACTTAAAAACTGTGTTACTAACTTAACAACTGCAGTGATTCACTTAACAGCTGTGGCAAGAAAGGTCATAAAATGGGGCAAAACTCATTATGTCAATTATCTCACTTAGCAATAGAAATTTTAGGCTCAATTTTGGCCGTAAGTCGAGGACTGTTTCGATACTATGTAAAGTTTTTTAATATGTTGCATTACTCCTGAACTTAAAGAAAAAGAATACAAAAAATAGGTTTTTCCCTTTGGCCTTTTGAGCATCTTTCAAGCCATAATTTTATTTAACAGAGTTAGAAACTTTTTGGTTATTAGGACTACCCCCTGCTCAGTCAAGAAACCCTTACTAAACTATTTCCATATATAGTTGCACCACTTCTGTTCCCAATGAATGTAAGTCCACCATCTCTTTGATTACACTTTTTGGTTTCGCCAGTAAAAAATTATGAACCTTCATTACACTACACATTCTAAGCATTCTGAGCTCCTTCAATCTCCCTTCATAAGGTTTAGTTTTTCTTCCTTATTCTCTGAACCTCTTCAGTTTTATCTGAATGTTAGAAATGTCCCCAAAGCTCATTGCAATACTGAAGTGGAAATACTAATCCCCATGATTCAGAAATGATATCTTTGTAGATGCAGCCTAAAACAATGTTGGCTTTTTCTACAGCCTCATCATGATACTGATTTATATAGCAATAGCATTAGTATTTAGACTTATACACCGCTTTATAGCCCTCTCTAAGTGGTTTGCCCCCACAATTTTGGGTCCCCATTTTACCCACCTCAGAAGGATGGAAGGCTGAGTCAACCTTGAGCCTGGTGAGATTCGATCTGCCAAATTGCAGGCAGCTGGCTGTAAGCAGAAGTAGGCTGCAATTAGTGCACTCTAACCTCTGCACCACCGAGGCTCTATCACGTTTATAACCAGTTACTATTCTAAGAACTTTTATTTTAATTAAATTCACTGTGAATAGTTGAAACAATGCAGAAGGAATCATTGGCTTAGCATGAACTAATTTGCTGATTTGTTTCACTGTTCAAGTTGCACTAAAAATACAAACTTGACAAATAACCAAAACATTTCAAAGAATAATTCTAATTTGTTATTCATTGTCATTCTATAGTTTTGTTAAATTATCATTTTTGTGTTTCCTTAGATCTAATAAAGAATTCTGAATATAATTTAAGTAACTGTTCCTTAAGTAGCTCTGAAAATCCATATGCTACTATTAAAGATCCACCAGCACTTATGCCAAAAAATTCAGAATGTGGATATGTTGAAATGAAATCGCCAGCACACAGGGATTCTGCCTATGCAGAAATTAATAATTCTGTTTCGTCTAACAAAAATGTATATGAAGTTGGTAAGTCCCAATTTTAGAAATTTACCACTTATGTGACAGTAATCTTTGTTCTGTTTTTCTTATTTTTGCTTCCACATCAGCAGTCTGTCAGTTTCTACAACTCTACCATCCATTTAAAGATAGTCTATAAATAATGGTAATGAACAGCTTGATTTTTAAAAAAATCTTAAATTAGAAGGCATTAGAATTCTCTCCTAGGGGACTCTCCTCTATCTTGTGTTATCATAATAAAATATTATTTTGAAATAAATTCAAATTGTTTAATGCCATTATCAAAAGAGCCTGGGAAAAGGGAAAAACACAATTTTAAGCAGAAATTATTTACGTGCTACATGAGGACTAATTCATTAGTTGAAGAGCCATAACATTAAAGCTTTTCCTTATAACTGATTTAAAAATTGCTAGTGAATCCAAAATGAAGAAAATGAAACTATTATAAACTAGTATAGTTTATATGAATAAACTGTAGATTTATTAAATAAAAATACTGTGAAAATGAAGAACCTTTTCACAATTTCATTTTGGTTATTTGGTAGTTTCTGAAAAACACTTGAAAACTTGGCAGGACTTATTTCTCATAAGAGGCAACTATGCCCAAAAATTATTTCCAATTTTGCAAAGAAATAAAAATGATATTGGCAGCTCTTTTTAAAAAAGTTTTTGTTCAATTTGACATGTGTTATCCTGTTATATAATTCAGCTACAATTCCTGAAAATTCAGCTCAACTTCAAATTTTCTGTCATGGAAAGCAGGGTAAAATTAATTCAACAAACATATAAGCAGAAAGCGGGACCAGTTACTCGGGGAAGTCTGTGGTCATGGGGAATAACATAGGGCCAAGAAGGAGATATGTTAGGGCAGGGCTATCTTATCCATCTGGAAGCTCCCAGGTAATGAAAGACAAAAAGGCCCAGTGGAAAGAGTTTTGTGGAGATAAATGCAGCAATGCCATAGTGTTCAAGTGTAGGACAAGATCCAATGGATGGCAGCTTTAGCAAGGGAAATCCAAATTCTAAATAGAGAGCAATTTCAGGACTATGAGAATGAATAAGTAGTAAGAGTTGTTGCTGCTACATCATTGAGTGCTTTCATTCAAAGTTAGACAGTTAAGTACAGTTGAACCTTGGGTCGCAGGTTGTAATCAGTTCCAGATTTCAGCCGCAACCCGATTTGGTTGTGCCTGGAGGAATGACCATCTGTGCATGCCCAGACCCCCCCTCCCAAAAAAATGGCGTTGAAGGGGAAATTGGCGTGGAAAGGGAAGCTTTCAATGATTTTGTTTGCCAGCTGATTTTTAATTGTGACCCAGTTCAAAAATCGAGTGGATTTTTGTTCACCACCCAATTTGGTCATGAACAGAAGCGTTCGTGACCCGAGGTTCCACAGTATCCTAAATAATTCCAAAGTTTTCATATTGAATTCAACATCACATTAACATATTAAGATTTTCCCATAAAACTACTTTTATTTTATTTTTTATGTTATTATTTTATATTTTATATTTTATTTCATTTCATTATTTTATTTTGTATCACACTGTATAGCCATTTTACATAATGACATGTACATTAATGTACTTTTATGTATATTAAAACACCTTTCCACTTTTTATATATATTAAAATAATATTCCAAAAAACTACCAGGTGATCATATTACCCTACAATATGAATCAATGATTCCTCAATTTTTTTTATACCTCCAACAAAGAAAGTTGATTATCCTTTCAAGACATTCTTTGGGGAGTCCAATATGGTCATAATACAAGTTTTTGATGAATCAATCTCAAATATATTGATATACTTTAAAGTTTGTAAGGACATGAAGCCCTTGATGGGGCATTACATTAGCAAAGATTTTTATTCTCAAATCCATGTTTTGAATATCTCAGAAGTTCAATTTTAAAAATATACTTAAACTTTAAATAGGGATATGTTACAAATTTTACTTCTGCCATGGATTCCTTCAAATAATTGAGTATCTCAGATGCCAGAGCTTCTGTTGTACATGGATCCATTAGGACATATTTAAGTTGAAATATACCACCACTGTTGTGCACTGGAAGACCAAATTTAATTTGAAGTCAGGATAAATCCTTGAAGCAACAATTATATAATCATTAGTTTAAATAACAAAAGCTTCTACTCCAGGTTTCCAATAGAACATTTTATCACCTATTTTTAAAGATTTTCCCCAAAGATTTAAGTTTTATTAGTTTCATTACCAATATGACCCAAAGATTTTTCACCACACCTACTCCTGGAAATAAAATACCTTTTCTGTGATTGATTGATTGGTTGATTAGATTTTTTACAGGAAGTCTCTGGATGACATTAGCCTCATGTATACTTACTATTGGCTGAGGCAATCAAGGGAAGTTGCTCCAAAAGAGTTTAAAAACTGTAGGTGGCAAGCAAGTGGGGAATGTCTCCTTTTCTGGCAAAGCTACTTGCTACCAGAAGCTTCCTCCCTTTGAGAGTCTTGTTTAAAGTATGGAAACTCCTAAATGAATGAATTCATTAATTTTGATTAAATTTTAAGATTCTTTCTCACAATATCACAGTAATAACACATACTTTTTTTTCAATTGCAGAACCAACAGTTAGTGTTGTCCCAGGCAATTTAAGTAACAATGGACCCATCAGCCAAGATCTTTATGATTTACCAAAAAACAGCCACATCCCTTGCCATTATGACCTGCTGCCTCCTCGGGATAGTCCTGCATCTTCAGACAAAGATGAAAACAGTGAATAACTCTGGATGAACATAATCAAGTTATCTTGAAAAGTGGAATCTGGTTATTCTTCTTCTGTTTTCCTACTTGCATCCAGTAAACGTTTGCTGTACATAAAGGAGGAGAATCAAACTATAGTTTCTATGCACTCACTGTTGATGAATAGATGTCAAGCTTGAAAGATCATGTCAGATTTTCCATCAAACTTTTTTTAAAAAGCCAAAAACATTGTGATGCATTGGCTCAATACCCAAGCTTACAGAACAATGCTTGTGAGAACTCTACTGCTAAGAAGAAGCATCCACCTTTCACTATCTCAACTTATATATGTTGACATACATTTTTTTTTCTTTTTAAGACCCTGTAATCCCTTTATTTAGGGTAGGGTCGGGTGACTGAATGAAGCTGAATGTTTACTGGCCGGATGCCCTTCCTGATGCCTACATGGAGTTTGCAGTAGATATTTTTTCTTTGGGCCGTGAGAGGGAAACATCTGCTGCTACCTAGAATTGAACTCTCAAACTTTTGAGTGGGAGGCAAACATCATATATGTTGATATACAATCAAGACAGCATAATCTGCCAAATATTCACTTAGCCAAGTAGCCAGGATTACTAATTATGAGTAGGGATTGTAAAAAGAAACTGATACCACTTTTTAAATGGCAAAGATGGTATAAGGAGATACTCAGAGTATACTCACCACAATCCTGGACTGCTGGACAAACCTCCAAGATATTTATGACATTGCTGGTAATGGAAATATAATACAGAACAGGAATAATTTTGAATAGGAGTGAATCAGTGAAAATTGAAGATTGAATGAATTTGCCTGGAGACCTGTATCATTAAATGGGATTGGTCATACCTGTTGTTGGTTCAATAGTGGCTGTTCTAACTACAGTATTTGTTATATGTGAGTAATATATAACAAATACATATATCTATACGCATTGCATAAACATATGTTAAAGGTTTTATTTTTATCAAAATGTCTTCAAGGGTTGAACGAAAGAACTCAGATATAACATATGTGCACTCTGTAGGAGAAAAGGTTTCAATTCATCAACGAGGAAGAGCATTTTTCATCTGGAATTAATTGAACCAATCTTTGTATATTTTCTGAAAAGGAACCTTTTTTATGATAGGAAAGGAATAGGAAAAATATGCTTAAGCTGGACTTTAGCATTGTTGAAAATTTGGCATGTGTAGCCCACATTTCATTAACTTGTATTTTAAAATAATGTAGCTGTGTTTTCTAGTGGTTTAGAACAACAGTGGTGAAATATTATATTTTATAACCCTGTCAACTCCCTTTATTTCCAGCTTCATGAGAGTTAGAGGTTCTGCTTTTATGAAGACAAATATTATTTGAGTACATCAATTTCCCAACAGATTTAAAGGTTGCAATTTACCAGTGTGTAAACTGTGGCAATATTCAGATTTTTAAAAGACAAGTTTAATATTGGTGCAAGGGTTTATTTATAAGAAAAATATTAAACTGGAGAGAACTTAAATGTTGTTAATTCTTTCATAAAAAATGTAACATCTCTGTTTCAAGGGCATTTTTCTAATGCTCATTTGTCAATAGCTAAATTTTTACATAAAAGGTAAAAAATTGGCAAATAATCAGTTCTCAATCTAGAATTGTTTGTACAATGTAGCTATCTATTACTATATCATTTTTAGCCCTAACAGTAACAGATTATTTCTTATATAGGTATTAAATATAATTGTTGGATTTTTCAGTTCGCAGTTTCCAATTTTCTATTTCTTACCATTCAATTCCTAAATTTGGTAAGTCATATGCCCTAGAGCTATTAAATTTTTTAAAATATTAGGGGCTCAGATCTAACATAATTGAAAGCAGATAATGGTAGAGTTGGAAAAGAAAAACTTTTCTAGATATTCCAGAAGATAAACCTGGATTGAAACTAACATTTGTGTTACTTCAAAGGCATTCTCCATCCAAAGGTGCTGCCACAACTTGATTTAGACTTGATAGGCAATGTATACTAAAACACATAATATGCTTGGAAGATGCAAACCTGAAGGACAAAAGAACAGAGTTTTGCAACTTAAACAGTTCAAATATCTTGCCGAAGGATAAGGTTGGAATAGTGAAATAGCTCTATTGGCTTTTGTGTCATGGTATAAAAAGCTTACAAATAAAGACTATCTTTTTTTGAACCTGACTTCAGTCTTAATTTATCAGCAATTTAAGAGTAAAACAAATTGGCTTAGTACCTGAAGAGTTCCTGAATTTCATTTAAAGAAAAATTGTAATAGAAAATGCCAGTAAAAGAAAAACCATAAAATGGAAATAAAATCGGAGCACTCAAATGTAACAGCGTGCTCAGCTATATGCACATTTTTTCCATTGGTGCTGGCCAGGCTCCCTATTCTAAAATTCCTGTCTTTGTGTTAATTGTTAAAGAATTGTAAATGTTTATTTAAATAAAAGGACACTAGGAGACAGTCTATTAATTGTAAAATCATTTCTTTCTTATCTCCATTTCAATTGGCGGGAATAATTTTCATATAGTTGAAAAGTAGTAAAAAATGAGCAGGTTAAAATATTGTGGGATTTCTAATTTTCAACTGATAACATCTTTATTTATTTTGTCAAGCATACATTGGATAATACATATAAGTATAAACATAATTATGAATATATGAAATGAATACA
>JAOYMU010000192.1:80783720-80802825 GCA_025802295.1 Psammodynastes pulverulentus | reverse complement strand
TCCCTTTGATTCCCAAACAATGTGGGAAGGAAGGAAGGAAGGAAGGAAGGAAGGGGGAGGGGGGAGGGAGGGAAGGAGAGACAGAGAGACACAGAGAGACAGAGACAGAGACAGAGACAGAGAAAGAGAAGCAATTATTTTTTTAAAAAAATTGGACAATCAATTCATATTTATGCTGCGATCCTATTTATGCTTATGTAATGAGGCTCTTACTTCCCAGTGGGCACATCTAAGGTTTCATAGTTTACGAGTATCAGATCTGGGCTGCAATCCAGATAATCAGTAGACAGTAGCAAACAGAGGCAGAAAAAGTATATCACTGCTATTTAATGATTGTCTGGACTTTATGGTTCTGATCTGATAGCATTATTGCAGTTAGTGGAATTTCTGCTTCCTGCTATCAGAGAAGTGAATGCATTAAATTAAATGGGAATTCAATTTCATCTGTAGTTTGACAAGGGCTAATGAAAACAATCCATTCTCTCTCACAGAAATCTGGCAAAAAGCAAACATTTCTTTTAAAGAATTTATAAGACATACAAAGTGCTGTAAAACCATTTCAAAACAGGTGGGGAGATAAAGCCTGAGGCTTTTAGTTGGTGAGTGACAAGCACTTATCTAGAAGGTTTTATGAAATTAGTAAACTCATCATAAAACAGGGCTTACAATGGATTTTTAAAAAAATATAGTTTACTCTGGAATATAGAATTTTCTCACTTAAAAATCCACTGTAGTTGATTTATATCTCATCACATAAAACAATTTCTTTCTTTCTCACTTCTCTGATTTTCTCCATTCCCACATGCAACAGAGGTAGTGAGAGGATTCTACACAAAAGAGACTAACCATTTGGCTGTGGGGAAATGTAGGAGCATCTCTTGAAGACATAGGTGCCCTAAGTCCAGATCAAGGGCACACGTGCCTAATGCTTCATAGTCAAGGAGGACCTCCCAAACAATCCCAAAAGCTTTAACATCCGTACCAGTGGGGTGCAAAAGGGATGGCAGCATTTCAACTTTTTCTGAAACAAGTGAAAAATTGTGAATATGATGCTGCCAAACACACTTTTGATCTTCACAAGAACTCTATGAAGTGGATTTGACTGAGCATCAGTTAACTCATAAAATGTCATCATATGATGAATGAGGATTTGAATTGGGTCCCTCTGATTAAAGTGACTGCAACTAGCAAATAAGCAACAAAAGCCCGCTTTGCTAACTTTTGCTATTTTCTGGATATTGCAATATAAAATAGGCCTGGTAACTCTGATAGTTTTTTTTAAATAAAAAAACAGTAAATAAGCAAGTAAATATTAAGTTTATTTAATATTTCTCCAACGTTATTAATATTTATTTAAAGCTATCTACTGGGATCTTTGGGTTAAAGCAAACAGTGACCTTTTTTCTTTCATACATTGGAGGTCTCTCTACTTTCCTTTCCCTTAATAGAAATTTGGAGCAAAATTGGTCTCAAAAATAGGAAAAAATTGGGAAACCAAATGCTTATAGAGAAGTTAAATGCTGAGAGAGAAATGGCTGCAGCAGAGAGTGGCAGGTGACCAGAGAAGTGTGAATATGTTTACAATTCCCAACACTGAAACTGGCCACCCCCAGCAGGTCATCTAACTGTCTTTAAACTGTCTTTAAACTGGCCACCCCCAACAGGTCATCTAACTGTCTTTAAAGTGTTAGATGAGAATTGTTGGAGATTTTATACACCCTGAACCAAGAATGGGATAGAATTGACTCAAAGGCAGAAAGACTAATTTTATGCTAGAACATTTAAGGCCTTTGCTTAACTTAGCTCCAGGACTCTCACTTTTAAGTTGGCAATTAACGGTAACATTTTCAAGTCAGTCAAGACGGTGTGCTTCATCAACAATTTGGTCAGCATTATTGTCAGGTGATTATTGGGGCTGGAGCCCATCCTCAGGGAACTTCTCTCTAGCAGAGTGTGTGCTTTGGGCTATTCTAGATTTATATGCAGTCTGTTGTATGTGGCTTTTTAGATGTTGATTGGGGTGTTGACGGCTGGTGATTAAGTCATTGGCTGTTGTTTCCTTATTCAAAATATTTGCACCAAACTGCAGTGAATTTTGAAAGATAGCTAAACCCTCTGGTCTAGCCCTCTGGCCTAGCCATCTACTATGCCTTCTTCCTCAACCCAAGCCCAATAAGGAGAATTACTGATAGATATGTTCTTGTCAATTAGTAATATTTGATGGGAAGGAAGAGAAACAGGAGAAATTCAACAATCCTGGTAATCAACATGCACATTCTTTTGGCAGAATTGAGTTTTCCACTGGGCTTATCAGATATTATATCAGTAGAGTTTTCTGTCAGTTCAAGAATTCACGGGTAGCTATGTTGAGAAGAGCTTGGTCTGTTTTATTCATGTATTAGGAATTGAAGTGAAGCTATAATCAGGAACCAAATAGGTAGTTTATCATTGTTAGGGCACAATTCATGGTATCGGCCCTTTGAGATAAACCAAGTGGGGACTAATGCAACTCTATTATTGCCAGATATTTTAGCAGAATCTTGAAAGTAAAGATTCTCTCATCACTATTTCTTATATACCAAAGAGCATCAAGGGGGATAATCTTGAGGTTCTTTCTCACTCTCTCATATCTTTCAGGGCTAAGCTGCTGTTTCCACAACAGTTGTTGAATACATTCTTCAAAGCCATACCACTGTAGACACTGTACAGTTCAAGTAATCTCTCCCACAATTACTACATTAATCACATTGTTGGCACTGAAGATGGTGTTATGACTGAGTATCTCACTGGCATGGAAACTAAACCCTCCATAGCAAGCCCAGTTATATAATCTCAGACTTTTGGGGTCTAATTAGTTGAAATTAAAATACAAAAACACAGTAGAATTGATTTTTTTTTTAAATCCATTTTTGTTGGGAAATTCTTGCCCAATATCAAACTTATTCTATGTTAAAGATGGCCATTACATTTTATAGTTTCTTTGATGGTGTGCTTGTCAGGCAAAAGGAAATAAGTTGGATATAATAAAAAGAGATTAAGCTACTATGGAAAAGATTGCTCTCTACTCGATTTGTTTGTTTTGGCTACAATTGCACAGAATATTTCAACAGCTAAGACAAAGGTTAAGCACAAGTAGCAGTAATTGATAATGGTAAACCACTTCTAACCATAGGAATAAAAGTATTTTATTGTGTGCTTGCGACAGCGGATCACGGGGAAGTGGAGTGTCTTATGATAACATTTATCGCATTATTATGTAAAGGTAATGAATCAGGTCTGAAAAGCAGCTTTAAATGTTTAGAAATCCTGTACAATTGATGTTTAAAGCAGCTAGGGAACCTAAACAGAGAATATCCCACCATTGAAACATTTTTCTACAATATATTCTCTAAAGTACAATTGTGCCTATGTGAGGCAGCTTAAATTCATTATGGGCAAGACCTTTTCATTGGGAAAATGATGTAGAGGATTCTTGTCTCAAACACACACAATAATTCAGAGGATTTTTAAGATTAATATGAAATTGAAACTAATTAATATTTTTTTTTCTTTTAGGACTGAAGAACAAACGTTAAAAAAACCATAGAACTTCATTTTTGTACATAATAACTGCAGCAACTGTGCACACAGATGGAAAAATTCGGCCTTGCTCACAATGGAGAAATGATTGGTGAAGATGATGGAACTTGCTAAGATGGCTAAGTTGACTTCTTTGATCAAAGAAAAAATAATAGCTGCATACAGTGCTGACTGGAAATTCCTTATGGACTTTTTGCGTAAAACAGAAAAAATGAACTTAAGATTTATGGTTTCGATGATTCAACAGGATAGGTTATATAAAAAAGAGAGTTATGTTGTAACTATAGAATAAAAGGTAAAGTTGTGATTGTACATATGACTGCTGTAAAGAAGATTGGAAAAGAATTCTTTGTAGTTTTTTTCTTTTCTATTTTTCTTCCAGGCTACATTGGGTCTGCTGCATTCAGCCAACTCTTCTATGCTGCAGGGAAGTATTACAGCAGATATAAACAATGAGTTTCAGTTCAGAAGAGGACATTCATTCTCTATCATATCCTGGAAGGGAGAGGAGAGAAATAATGAAATGCAATTTCATGTGATGAGTTTGGTGACGCTACTTAGCCTTGCTTGTGACATTAAACCAAAGGAGACTAAAAGCCTAGATTTCAGTCCTGCCAGAAAATTTATGTGATGATAGCCCACTTCATTATAAATTATAACTCATCATCATCATCATCATCCTCAACATCCTCAACATCATCCTAGTGTTTTTCCTGAGATGCGGGGTCCACTTTTCAGATCAACAACCACCATCTTGTGCAATCAAAAACACCATCCGGGTCCAACTGGGCATTTTTCATGTTCACATTTATTGTAGGTTGCCATCTTTGCTTTGGCTTCCACATGGGTGGCTTGCTATCTATATTACAACGGAAGGCAATGTAGGCAACAGTATGGGTGCTGCTCATAGAACATGGCCGTACCACTGTAGGCATTTCTCCCACATTTTTTCTGATATTGACATGGTGCCCATTTGTTTATGAAGTGTGTCATAGCTGACATGGTCAAGGGGGGAGCCTCCTAACAACCAACAAAGTGTGTGCATCTCAGTGGCATGTAAAATGGCTAGCACTTAGCATTATATAGAGCTTCTGGGTGCACCATTATAAAATATAATAGGTATCATTATAAAATATAAATGATTTAATAAAAAAGGATTGTTAAAAATTGATTTAGCTTCCTTCAAGTCAAGCTTGACTTCTGATGACATGATTTTCTTTTACTAGTATGGATGAAGTTTGCCTTTGTCCAGACTTTTTTTTTAACTTCATTGTCCAGCTTATCCACTTCTGATCCTGCTTAACTTAGGTGTAACCTAAGGATAGGACTTACTAATTCCAAGATCAGTTGCATTAATTGATGCAACTGCATAAAACTGCCTGAACTGAGCAAGGCAGATGGTTTCCCAACATTCCAGAATTGTAATCTGTAATAACAAAGCTATAGCAATAAAACAGGTTTGTCTACTGAGAATAGAAACTATTACAACTGATGCCAGATGTTTTATACCGGTAAAAGGATCAAGTAGTAGCAGTAATAAGTAAGAGTCTTGACAGAAAACAATAATACACAAGATAACATTGGACTGTGTGAGTCATTGGCTTTATCTGAAATACGACAGTTTCATAGGATTATATAGCCTTAAGAGCCACTTCTTACTGTGGTTGAATATGTGTTTCCCAGGCTTGATTAAAGAAAAGTGGGTGATATTTGCCTCTGAGGTTACATGTTTTTTAAAAGCCTTTTTACTATCTCAGCAAAGTTTAGAGAAAAGGTATGTTCACCTGGGAGTCTGAAGAGTAAATCTCACTGTTCAAAATATTTTTAATTGTTCAAAATATAATTGTTGTAATACTTCTCTCCAACAAGGCTACAAGCTCACCATCATTAGAAAATAATTAAGCTATAAATATAAAGTTAGATGCTACCAGGTCTTCCATAGGAAAAAAAATGAAAATTCAATAAGTCAGTTTTTCAGTACTTGCAGCGTATAACTTAAATGAATAAATAAATGCATGAAAATTGCTGGTCCCCCTTTGTCCTATTGCTCTGCCCACTGCAACTATTCTCCAAACTTAAGTCCTGACCTCAATAGGGTATCTTCTCATAATCCAAAATAAAAGAGGAATGCAACAATCAGTAATAAAAAGAATGATGTGAATAAATGAATATTAAAACAATATGAAGAATATTGGGTCATTATAATGGCAAAGATAAGGCTCACGTATACCAAATATCTGCTCCAGAAATGACTTTGGCAATCACTCTTTCCATTAGAAAAGGCCATTTTAAACTGATTTCAATGGTTGTTGATTGGATTTAAACCCAAAGATCTAATTTTGCCAATTCCAGCTACTTTTAGGGAGATACTATATGCCTTCAATGCTTAATGACATTGGGTGAGAAAGGAAAAGTGACCTTCTTTAAACTTGCTTCAGCAGTTGATCCTTTAAGGGAAGAAGATGATATTATAAAAGTAGGCATCATCTTTTGGTAAGGAATGTTTTATACGTAGCAGCTATGATGTCTCTATTCTGTGCATGATAAAATATGTTTTTGCATTTCAAAATAAAAGACACTGCTAGTATTCTTTCTTCTTCTAATCAAAAGAAAGATATGGATTTGGGGGACAGGGAGAATACAGGGTGCATGATCCTTGCTATTAATTCCAGTTTTTTAAGATTTATTAGAAAGACCAGCTGCTTTGGCTTTCAATAGGTAGCTTTTAGTATTTTGCCCTACTTTCGGTACATTATTTCATGGAATTTGGTGCAGACGTGGGTTAAAAATCAGTGAAAATCTAGAACCCGACAACATTTAGAAGGCAGCATTGGAGACAATTTATGGTGTAATTGGGGTTAAGCCTGTGCAATAATAAACTTCCTAATAGTGAGAATAATCAACCAGTGGAACAGCTTGCCGTCAAAAGTTGTAGGTGCTTCATCACGGGAGGTTTTTAAGAAGAGAGTGGACAGTCACTTTTCTGAAATGGTATAGGGTCTCCTGCTTGAACAGGGGGTTGGACTAGAAGACCTCCAAGGTCCCTTCCAGCACTATTCTGATTGATCTGAACTAACTATAGCTCAAGACATGAATACTGGGGAAAAAATGTTTGAAGAGATGTCAGATGATATAAAATTCTCCTTTGTGTCGCTCAATTTGAGTGGATTATTTCCATTCGTAGATGGCGCTTATCACTTACTGTAATCACTGTAATGGTTTGGCCATGCATCAAAGAAAAATACAATAAGAATATTATGCTATGCTTCATAACTCAGACATACCAAGATAAAAGCCAGATTATCTCAAAGTGCTTTGATTTTGAACCAAAACATTTGTTATTCTACAGTGTTGCAACTCAAGGATTGCATACCACAAGATCCTTTTTTAAAAAAATATGGTAAAAATTAGCTGAGTTAAACAGACATCAATTGATTTTGGGATATAGCAGTACAGTTTTAGTTCAGTCACATCGAAATGCTGCAAAGCAATTCTATTAAATTGCAATCCCCATTTTATTAAAGTTTGTAGTTAATTCACAATGAGAAGAACTCTTGGGTATTATATTATTTCTTACAGGACTCTTAAGAAAGATTCCCAATATAAATTGTATCTAATAATTTTTTATTGCATATCTTTTATGGACATAGCATCTCATTTTTTTAAATTTTGCTGCCTCCTCCCTACCTCCTAAACCTTTTCTTTCTTTTCTGTTTCAGTGTAGTACTATACTGAGTATCTTGGGAATATCATAAATGTCATTTATGAGGATCTTTTTTATTTTATACTGCACAGTCTTAAGTAGATCAAAATGAGAATCACAATTACTAATACTACTTTATTGTAGGAGACATTTGATAAATATTTATTATCTTAATGCTTACTATTTCATACTTTGCTCTACTTCTACTGATATTCATTTCATTATTGCATGTGCATGTTTGAAGGACTTCAAGCATAGTGGTAGATTATGATCAATCACTATTTTGGGAAAAGAAAAAAAATGGGTCTGCTTGTTCCAACAATAATTGCTGTAGAACAACAATTTTAAATATTAAAATGTAAATATGCATCTTTCTGAAGGGAGAGAAAGTTGTATTTTTAGAAATGTAGATGAAAAGGTCAGGGCCGGGGGAATCTCTGCAGGACAAAAATTATATCAAACCGCAACAATAGAAGCTTCCCAAAAATGCAATATCCATTTCAACTTAGCATGTGGACTTTTTTCAAATTCTCAGTTCACACAAATTTTCCACAATGGAATTCCCTATTAAATTAATTCAGAACAATAGGATTTCCCATTCTCCACCTAAGGATTTCCTCATTGTCTGGTAATTCTGTTGTGGCCATAAATGCAGGAACAGGGATGGCTGCATTTTGGAGTTAAATGGTCTATGCAGCTTTTAAACATCTTGACTCTAATGTTTACTATGTGTGTAAATAGACTTAGATGAAGGGTAGTAACCTTCGTTTTGTTCAGGTAGGATCCAAAGTAAATGAAGCTTAGCGCTATTTTTTCCACCATGTCTTCTTAAATCTTCACAGCTATGAGTTCCTTTCCTCTTTTTCTCTCACCCCACTATACATTTTCTTCTTTGAAAAGTCATTTTTCCAGAGCTGCCAATATTTTAACTCCAGCATGCTAGGGTGGATTTCAACCAGGAAGGCTTCTCTTGATAAAGGGAGGCAGGAAAAAAATCCAGGTGGTTAACATTTTAAGTGCTGAATGAATCTGCTCGCTCTGAGATTAGTTGCTGCAATATGGAAGAAAGTAGCCAATGGAACAGTCTACTAGCAATGGGTTATAATTGATAGTAGATAGTAAAATCAACAGGGTCGCTTGATCATTTCTAATTGAAAACTAATCAAGAACTCCCACTCCTCCCCCCATTAGAATGCATTCTGTTTTATTTTCTGCACTACATTACACGTACAGGTAGTTCTTGCTTAATAATAGTAATTCGGTTTGGAATTTCCCTCACTAAATGATATGCTCATAAAGCATGATGCCACATGAGTGCATCCATTTGGTGACAGCAGTTCCAGCCCATCACATGATGGCCATTTGTGACCTCTTCTAATTTTACTATTGACTTTACTTGTTAGAAGTCAGCAGTGAAGGTCTCAAATGGTGATTATGTGACTGCAGGATGTTGTGACATTATAATGGTGAACCAGGCATCAAAGACCCAAATCATAATCATGTGACTGTGGGGACATTGCAACCAGTACAAGGACTGGTGATAACTACAACTTGTTTAGCTTTGTTTTAAGTCTGAACAATCACTAAACAATGATTTAATAGTTATTAAACATGGGCTACCAGCATAGGAGATGAGTTGAGTTGCAGAAGGCCTGCTTTCAAGGGGTCAATACTACCACATATTTGTCTTTCATCCCTTTGTCAAGTGTACATGGCCGTGTAATAAATTAAATGTCTTTTAATATGCAACCTTTAGAGGGTCAATTGTGAAGAATAATTCTTCATTCAGATAAGCCTATGTTTCTATGAAGAGACATTGCATTTGGGACACAAACTAAGGCAGACAAAGAGATTAAAGGTTTTAGGTTGACAGAAGGACAGGCCTTGCATGGGAAAAAAATCCTTGTTCAATTGGTTGTATTGCTGAACAAAGAAATAGGTGGGAAAGACCTTAAGGAGATTCTCCAAGTCAGATCGTGTTAAATTAGATGGACCAATCTTTATAAAGTTGTTTCTTTTCATTTCTAAACATCATGTGAACTCTGTAACTTCAGAAATGCAATGAAATTAGATTATATATTTCAGAACTACTGGCTTTATCACTTCATAGATATACTAACTATTCTTCCTTTGGGAAGGAAACTACTCTGCAGATATATAGGAACCCCTTTGCTCTTTCACACAAAGGAAGTCTTTCAAAAATGAGAAAGGACATATTTTGTCCGGTTTTAGCCAGACACAGGCAAGATATACATTCGGGATCCCAGAGAGATCCACTGATCAGTTAAGCCCCTAGGGGTCAGTATAGCAATATATGTCAGAGCATGGTCATCTAGTCTTAGGCTGTGGGGCGAATTTTACAATGCATCTAGATATCAAAGCTTTTCTTTCACCAATTAGCCTTGAAGTTTGAGAGACTTCTTGGGTGAACAAAGCTCTCATTAATCATGACCCTGAAGCAAAGCAGCTCAGAGGTTGCTGGGGTTCAGATGAGGCCTTCTGGGCTAATGAGGCCCTTTGCCTCATGAGCTATGCCCAAGGGCAAACTGGGAAGAACAATTGTCCAATAGCAATGTTGTCTGGCAGGTCTGTTGACATGAAAGCAAAACAGACAAACAGGTGCCAATAGCCAGAAAACCAGTCAGGATTAACTGAAAAGAGTCTCTGATGCCAAGTTATAACAGTGCCTATCACTGTACGAAGAAAACAGAAGATAATCTCCGTTTCCTTTTTCTCTTGTGTAAATTAGTGGCTTTCCCCTGTATTTTGGCTTCCAGTTGCCCCAAGAGCAATCACTGTTACTCAGATGTTAGACCATCAGAGGTACTAATTCCTTTATGAGCAAAGAAAGGAAAGTCCCCATCTTCCAGCAAAGTCTGGAGGGTAATAGTGGGTCTGTCTTAATTTGTTGTCCTAACTAAGGAAAGAGAAGATCCTGGATATAATTGCTTGCAGCAGCTGTTAAAACAAGTGCAGGTCAGGGATTCTGGCATCATTGGACACTGTCCTTTGTTATGAAAGCAACCGTATTAGATTCAACCCAGTCACTAATATTGCTTTATGTCAATGACATGAACTATGTTGTCCCAATATGGTAACTCATGTTTTTTAACCATTATTTATCAAATTAACTCAATTGTCTGGGTTCATGAAGTACACTGAACCATAAAGTAGTCATCATATTGAGTCACAAACAAGTCAATCTCATTTTGAAATAGTGTATTGTATAAACTTAGCCATATTAGGCCACTGTCTGAGTTGTAAGGGAAACTGCAGGTGGGACCTCTCTTGTGACAGAATCTGTCTCTCTAGGAAAAGTGTTTGCATGCTGAAGAATAAATATTAGGTAGAATTCAACATATTTTGTTGAATTACAAAGAATTACAAAGAACACATTTCTTTCATCTCTTCAGAATACAAGCATGAAATTTGCAATACACAGGCACTAGACAGCTCAATCTCTGTTCAATTCTGTGCTTGTCCTGAGATGTGCTAATCTTGAAGTAGAATGTCTACTCAGAAAAATGTTCCTTTTCATCCATTATTTATACTCTATTGCCCCCTTTGGTGCAATTTTTAAAGGAAAGAGAAGACAACATATAGGCTGCACTTGGAACTTTTTGTACAAACAATCATAGCAGTCTAAAATATGTATAGAAATCAGTAGATCTTTCTGTTAATGAGGTTCTACCCGTTCACACACACCCTTCACCCATCTAATAAAAGAATTTAATATTCATTCTCAGAATTGTTTTACAGCTTTGGATTATCATCAGAGGCATAAAGGTTTAAGCTTTTAAAAAAGTGTCTTGATTACATAAGTTAAATAATACACAGGTTCCTAAAACTGCCATATTTAAACTTCTCTTCGTAAAGCCCTATGGAATTAGATTCAATAGCAATGTTAATGTTCTTTATTTCAATACTGTTTAAGGAAGCTTATGATCCCATGGAATAATTGTACAGAACTTATATCTGATTGGCTTTCAAACATCTTGTGCCTTGTTAAACTGTTGCCCTTTTTGAAGAAGCAATTTGGATTTATCTTATCTCTTACCTCATGGTATCCATTGATGATAGAATGCTTGTTTACATTCTCTTCATTCCTGCTCTTTTATTCAGATAAATCCCCAATTAACCTAGAATTTCTCAATTCCAAATTAAGACCTGACATTTGCAATAACACCATCACTGTGCGGATTAGCTTACAGTTTTGTATCTACTTCTGAAGTTCAAAGTTTTTCCTGGTAATCAGTCCGGTTCTTTTTATCTTTATCACCTGGCATCTAAACTGTGTCCAAATATTTTAGTCAAGTCTATACAGATTTCTGGACAATCCCGTAATAGTCTGCTGCTGTCTTCTTGGATTTTGGATTCTAGGTGGGTTGACTTTTCTCATGTCCGAGGAGCCCAACTTATCCTCACTGCCCATTTTACATTATCCCCTTCTCCTTTCATTCAGGCTGGCATGGTGACCTTATCAAACGTTCATGTCAACATCAGTCTCAGGGTCATGGAAACTGTTGAGCTCTTACCTCATGTCAGGGTAGCCATACTCTGGGAAGGGTCTGCTGTTGAATTTATATCATGATTTGCCCCCAAATGGACAGGATCACAATTTAAAGTGAGTAATAATGCATGAGTGCCTGGTGGAATTTATCTTTGACATCATAACTATGTAAATGATCTCTACACTCTCCTGGAAAAAAATGTTTGCGAGGAATTAAAGTTTTATGATATGAATCATCAGTCTGATGCCGGCACCATCAGATAATATTATTGTGTTAAACCCTGAAAAGAAATCCTGAAAATTGCCCAAACCATCTAGGGAAAGCCTCACAGCGTGAATTAAGAAAAAATTTATGGGTTGTGTTGCTGAACATAATGTATACTTAGTAAAATGTGTTGCAGCTGCACATGACTTAGAATTCAAATGGACTCACGAAAGTGCCAGTGAGATTCCTTAAAATAATCTTTATGACTCCTTCTTTGAAATCACTGCCAGCTGACCTCAAATCTTGTATTTAATTGGATCCAACAGCTAGTTTTGCATCTCAGCTTCTAAATTATTCTGTGAACTTGTCAGCCAAAATGTTAAAATAGATTTGTGTATAAAATACATCTATTTAACTTTCCAATGGTGCTATGTAGTAGATTGCCTGGCCTAATCTTTAAGGCATTATTTATTCAAGGCAGGTTACTTACAATATTTCAAGCCAAGCATAATATATTTGTTCTGGATGAAAATAAATTATCTTTTTAGGGACATGGTGAGCTTGTTTTGTGCTCTTATGGAAGCAGCTCTTATTTCAAATGGCATGACTTTTTTCTTATAAAATAATGGCTCAATTTAATAAAGGAAAATTAATAATATCAAATATTCCTATATTTCTTTCAAATGTTCTTTATTATAGTAATGTTATTATGGCTTACAAACATAAAGAGTAATACAATTTAAAACAAATATATAAAAAAGAGAAGTGCAAAAGGATAGAAAAAAATAAGAAAAAAATGATATCCCATAGCAAACATTTACAAACTTCATTAACTTAACATCTTCTCTAGTACTTCAATTAAAAAAATCTTCTTTCCATATCCAATTAATAATTAAGTTGTAAAAATCATCATTCAGCAGAAGTGTATTACCAGAAATAGTTCCTGACTTACAACAGTTCATTTAGTTTATGACAGTTTTTCACACCTACTGTTGCAGCACCCCCTTGGTCACATGATCAACATTTGGATGATTGGCAACTGGTTCATATTTATGATGGTTGCAGTGTCTCAAGGTCATGTGATCATTTTTGGCAACCTTTTAATAAGAAAAGTCAAGGGGAAAGCTAGATTCACTTAACAACTATGTTAATAATTATCTACTTAACAGCTCTGACAAGAAAGGTCGTAAAATGGGACAAAACTCACTTAACAAATGTTTCCTTTAGTAGAATAAATTTTAGTAGTAAAAATTTTAACTGTGGTCGTAAGTCGAGGATACCTTTATTCTGACTACCAGTATTCAAATATCTATTCTATTCAAATCTATTCAAACTTCAAATAAACAGTCAAACTTTTCCACATACTGTATAATTTCTTATAGTAAATTTCAATACTTTAAATACTTGCTTGATATCATCAAGATAGACCAACCATTATGGTTCCAAAATATTATTTTAGTACCATTTTTAGTTGAGATCAGTGAAAATGACTACATTTCTTAATCAGTGCAGTTAACTAATCTTTTATTTTGAATTTAATGTGTAAGATGCCTCTTTTATTTTTCATATCATGTAAAAATAAATCAATGTGTATCTTGAATAAAGAGTTTTTATCTCATTTAAGTGTGATGAACTCTTCCCTTAGGATAAACTGTCCTTTTTAAAAAAAAATTAAAATACAGTTCTAGAGGAATGCCTAATTGCTCATAGAAAGGAGAAATGAAATGGAAGATTTAAGTCTAAAGCAAGAGAGGAGAACATATAAAGAAAATACCCCTCCTGTCTCTTCTGTGAGGAATTTGGCAACTCAGGGAAGAAAAAAGGATACCCAAGTATAGACATTCCACATGTGCCCCAAAAAGTACTGTTGGTTTATTTAATTTGATTACACACTCATCCCAACCTAAAATAATAAAACCATAGATTTTTATTTGCTGTACAATCAACTTTTCTCAAAGTAAATAGATGGCTGGAAAGCAAATGAAGCATTCAGTTGAAAAGCAAACATTTTAAGAGTAAAACCAGCAAAACAGGAAATTGTCTGACAATTTCAAGTTTAGCTGTCAGTTTTTCTGTATATAAAATAGCAGGAAGAAAGGGTGTTGCAACTATATAAACTTTTCTGCAGAATCCGTTTAGAGAAAAGTGAACATAAAAGTGAACAAGGCCAAGGTATAATGGAATGTATTGTTACTTTCACATGTCACATGATATTTTATAAAGATATGTGGTTCTTTTAAAAAATGTATGTCCCCCAGATTTTATTTTTATATTGCTCTATAGTTCTCTGACAGGGACGCAGTGGCTCAGTAGCTAAAACGCTGAGCTTGTCAATCGAAAGGTCAGCAGTTCAGCAGTTTGAATCCCTAGTGCCACCTAACAGGGTGAGCTCCCGTTACTTGTCCCAGCTTCTGCCAAACTAGCAACTCAAAAGCATGCAAAAAATGCAAGTAGAAAAATAGGTACCATCTTTGGTGGGAAGGTAACAGCGTTCCATACACCTTTGGCCTTTAGTCATGCCGGCCACATGACCACAGAGACGTCTTTGGACAGCGCTGGCTCTTCGGCTTTGAAACAGAGATGAGCACCGCACCGTGGAGTCGGGAATGACTAGCACATATGTGCGAGGGGAATCTTTACCTTTACAGTTCTCTGGTATTGTGGGCTCGCTGTGCACACTGCATGAGGTTTGTCTATTTACTCACAATATTTGGTGGCAATAAGTCACACAATTCATTTTCATAGCTTGTAATTGCATCTTGTCCTTCCTAAGTCGTTGGGCATGATGTATTGGCATCACAGTGACCTCTGAACTCAGCAACACTGAGAAATTATGATTTGCTCAAGGCGTATCTTCATAAGAAAACAGTTATATGAATCTCAGCATCCCAAGTCCAAGTGCAATATTCACAGCTACTATTAGGATGGCTGGCCAGAGGCATAACACTAAACTGTGTGCTAATTAAAATAGGCTTTAATCTGATAAATATAGCTATGTATACCTGACAGCAATTGTTAATTGCATTTCCTAGAGGCTGAACAAAAATGAGAACATAAGCACTGAGTAATTAAAGATGACATAATGGTTATTTATTTCTTATCAAATATTTATGAGTTGCTTTCTAATAAAAATATCCCAAGTGATGTAAAATAATCAAAGGAACAGTTCTTGAAAAGACATCGCAAATGAGAGTGATTTTATCTGGTACCTATATATGATGAACAAAAAATGATTCCATAAAATCAATTCAAAGTTCATGTGTTAACACTAATGGTAGTTTGTATCTCCCTCACTTCGAAAGACTGTAGTATTGAGTAAGTAAACATAAAAAAAATACTTATATGGGTAGTCCTCAACTTATGACCACTATCAAGCCCAACCTTTCTGTTGTTAAGTGAGACATTTGTTGAGTTTTGCCCTATTTTACGATCTTTCTTGCCACAATTATTAAATGAATCACTGCAGTTGATAAGTTATTAACATGGTTGTGTTAAGTGAATCTGGCTTCCGCATTGACTTTGCTTGTCAGAAGGTTGCAAAAGGTGATCCCAAGACCTGGGACGCAGCAATGGTCATAAGTATGAACCAGTTGCCAAGTGCCTGAATTTTGATCACGTGATCATGAGGATGCTGCTTAGTGTGTGTCAAATTTTTCAACTTTCAATTTCCAAACATTAGTGCTCAAAAGTTGTGACATACCTTGGGGATTGTAAAGATATTTTGGTTACTTTAATATAATTTAGATGTAATTACATACATATCATAACTTTTTAACATTCTGATTTTTTCATTTGCTGCAAAGGTTGTAAGTGTGAAAAATGGTCATAAGTCACTTTGTAATGTTGTAACTTTGAATGGTTACTAAACAAACTGTTATAAGTCAAGGATTCCCTGTACTAGTAGAAACTATACATTCAGTTCTTTACAGCATAATTCTGTCTATTCTATAGCAAACATGCTTAATTTCTAGAGAAATACTTTAAGTTAAGCATGTACAGTTTTGTAGTCTTCTTAAATTAAAAAAGAAAAAAAATGACTGATAGAAAGGCAATAATTTTGATCATCAAACTTACCATAAAATGTTAAATTTTGTACTGGTAGAGCAATCAGGGTGCATAATTAGCTATATATCTTCCAAAAAATTTACACTTATATTGAATGCAAGACTAAAGTTATATTAGAAGACTCTTCTGTCTATGTAATTTAAACCAAGATGAAGAAAATTCAAGATCATGTTGGCCCATTCCTCTAACCAGACTCTTGATGCAATCAAGGTTCCTGTTCGTAAAGTCAATCCACAAGTCCTCAAGTTACGACCATTTGTTCAGCAACTGTTACAATGGCACTGAATGAAGAAACTTATAAGCAGTCCTTGAAATTCTAATTGTTGAAGCAGTCCTGGGGTCATGTGAACAAAATTTTTGGTGCCTATCAATCAGCTCATATGACCAGTCACAGAGGGATGTTGGCGTGGTGGTTAGAATGCAGTAATGCAGGATAATTCTGCCAATTGCCAGGAGTTCGATCCTGACTGGCTCAAGGTTGACTCAGCCTTCCATCCTTCCGAAGTCGGCAAAATGATAACCCAGATTGTTGGAGGCAATATGCTGATTCTGTAAACTGCTTAAAGAGGGCTGTAAATGTCTATGAAACGGTATATAAATGCTAAGTGCTATTGCTATCTCATGATCACATGTTGCCAAACTTCTCTGCCAGCTATCCATAAGCAAAGCCAATGGGGCACCCAGCAGGAAAGGTCATAAGTCGCTCAAAGAAGTCTCCCCTGCTCCCTTTTTCTTGCTTGCCTCCACTTGTGTCCCCCTTCTCCTTTCCATCATTTTCACCCACCAGCATCCTCCTTCCATTGCCTGCCCTCTGTGCTCATATATACGCTCACACACATACACATGTCCCATGCCCTCAGTCTTTCCCCAGCCTCTCTGCACTCATACTCACACATGCACTCTCTTTCTCCAGCCACCCTGCATTTGCATATCTATACCCTGGACCCTCTTTTTTTGCCCCCTTTTAATTTGTGCCATACTGCAACACACACACACACACACACACACACACACACACACAACTTGCACATGGCCTGCACTGGGGCCTCTGGGTCTCCTCCACTTTCCTGCAGCTTCTCCCCTCTTTTCACCTGGGACTCCCTTTGCTTCCCACTTAGCAACCGGCATGTCTTGGGATTATGATGACAATCGGGACTGCCTGGATTGCTGTTGCTAAGTGATGCAGTCACAGTGACTTTGCACTTATGACCACATTGTTTAGCAATGACAATCCTGATCCCAATTGCTATTGTAACTTGATATGTACCTGTACATAGAATTAGCAGGCCTCATATTGACAGACCTGGGTTCCAACATGTGCACTGCATGGGAGAAGGGGAAGATGCACTGAAACCAATGAACACGGCATTGATTTCTCCATTGAGTGTCAACTTTATATAGAGAAAAAAAGATTCTAGATAAAGATTAGATAAGGTATATTTGAGGGATGGAGATATCCTGATCCTTGAAAAGTCTACTTCTTAAATATTATCTGTAATACAGGTAGTCCTCGACTTACAACGGTTCGTTCAGTGATCATTTGAAGTTACAACAGCGCTGAAAAAAGGGACATGACAATTTTTCACATTTACAATCATTGAATGATCACATTATCAAAATTCAGATTCTTGGCAACTGACTCATATTTATGATGGTTGCAGGATCCCGGGGTCATGTGATCCCCTTTTGCGACCTTCTGACAAGCAAAGTAGTGGTGGGATTCAAATAATTTAACAACTGGTTCTCTGCCCTAATGACAGCTGGGTAGGCGTGGCTGGGTGATCATGTGACTGGGTGGAGTTCAAGCGACAGTAAGTCTGGACGTACTGCCAAGAACCGTTAGCTGTTATATGGCTTAACCAAGAGGCAGTTTCTGTAAGCAGGCCAATAAAGATTAGTCTAGAAACAACATCAGAATGTTTCCTTCCTGCCTTCCTTACAGCCCTGTAAAGCAGAAAAAAACAAAAGGAGATTTCTGCCAACAACTGGTTGTCCGAACTGCTTAGAAAGTTAACAACCGGTTCTCACGAATAGGTGCAAACCTGTTGAATCCCACCACTGAAGCGAAGACAACAAGGAAGCCAGATTCACTTAACAACTGTGTTACCTACTTTAATAACTGCAATGATTCACTTAACAATTGTGTCAAAAAAGGTCATAAAATGGGGCAAAACTCACTTAACAAATGTTTCACATAACAACAGAAATTTTGGGTTCCCTTGTGGTCACAAGTCAAAGATTACCTGTGTCACCATGGTATGAATGTGAAAGAAAGAGCCAGTCTGGTGTCGTGGTTAAGGCATCAGGCTAGAAATGGAGACTGTGAGTTCTAGTTTTGCCTTGGACACAAAGCCTGCTGGGTGCTATCACTCTTAACCTTATAAAGGAGACAACGATAAACCACTTCTGCAGGAAAAGAAATGCCAGGAATATACAGTAGAAACCGAGATTGAAGATTCTTAAGATTTCAGTGAAGTTTCCCAGTTCTGTGCTACAAAGCCAAATGATTGAAACCGTGCAAATCATTTTATTACACTTGCAAAAATAAATGTTGTAAAAATGTTGTGAAATAAATAGTAGCGCTTTGTTTCAGGGCTGAGAGTGCCTTACTGTTGCCTTCCAAAGACTACTCCTGTCACTAAATCAAAAATAAAATGACAAGAAACCACTACTTTCATTTCGCCAAACCCTGAAATACTTTCTAATCTTTTAGTAGCTTTAATTTATTTCGAAACACATGCTAGGCATGTGCCTGTGTCCTTTCTTGAATTAGCCTCTCCAAAGCTTGAAAAAAAAAAAAAATGAAAAGCTTATAACTCCATGGTATGTTTTCCCAAAAACTAAAAATAAGGAAGGGAGGGAATAAAAAAAAAGTTTTTAGGAGTGGGTGAAAGGTCAAACCTCTTAATGAAATTAAATTAACATTTGTGGATCTTAATGGGAGGCATAGGAAGATTGCTTCGGTCCAGTGATGGAATTCAAAATTTGTTACTACCAGTTCTGTGGGCGTGGCTTATTTGGTGGGTGTGGCTTGGCAGCCACA
>JAOYMU010000192.1:80740171-80752191 GCA_025802295.1 Psammodynastes pulverulentus | reverse complement strand
CCGGGCCTGTTCCTAAGCCAACAAGTTTACTTTCCAGATGACCAATGGTAGTGTATAAAAATTAGTTGTAAACCACTAACCAGTTTTGGGTAGAACTTTACTCAGCTCTCTATTCAACCAGGATGCTCACTGGTGATTTTGGGCCCTCCACTCTCAGCCTAACCTTCCTCCCAGAATTGTTGTTATGGAGATAAAATGGGGGAGGGCCACGCTGTATGCCATTCTGATCTCTCAGAGGAAAAGTGAGATCTTATACGTAATTTTATTTAAGTAATGTAGTATTCAAATGATGAAAGTGTCTCTGTGAATAGATTCAAATTAATTCATCAGTGTATATCCCTATTCCCATATCCCAAGCAAATAAAAAAAATTGTTTTGCAATTTTTATTTCTGTGAATTCTTTGGTTTGTGTTTTTAAAACATAAGTGTTGCTGGCTGGGGAATTCTGGGAGTTGAGGTTCACACACTTTAAAGTTGCCAAGGTTGAGAAACACTCAGGTACTGTATCATTCTAACCCTCTCCTAACATGCAACATTTATGTACTCTTTCAGGCAATTCCACTGTCTGCAGAACCTCACAATTGGGAAATGGAATTGGGAAGAGAATCTCTGCCAAATGACAGGAAGATGGGTAAAGAGGCTTCTCAAAAGATCTTAAATATCCAGGAGAACATCTGAAGAAGATGGACATTTAGTTAGTTTAGCTAACGAAGACCCAAGATCACCCTCTGTCAAAAATAGCTCTTGGAATTGTACCAACTGGCAATCAGTTCACTTCCTAAAAGATAACAATGGGGAGTACCTTTTGTCAAAGCCTGGCCATTGCTTTTTAAACATTTTTGAAAATATTGTGCCAATAAAGTAGACATAATCTAAAAGACAGAACAGTAGAGAATAGTGATTAGCCTGTGTAATATTTCAGGTTGAAAGAGAAAATGTGCTTCATAGCATGTTTCTGAAAAATGGGATTTAAAGAGCTTGACAAAGGCAGAGCAAGCCACTGGGCCCTCCAAAACAGCTTCTTTTCTTCTTCTTTCCTTTACATTCAAATGATTCACAAGCCAAGTAGTAATAGCTAGGGAGTGGTTCTCACAGATAAGTAGTTGCAACCTGGGTTGAAGAGATTCCAGGATACCAAATTAGAATGATAAAACCAAGAGTAGGGAAAAAGTTAAGCATCATTTATTGTCATGGTTTAGTAGGAAAACTAAATGCTTCTTAACTTTAAATTAACCTTTTGCTTTGAACAGCCTTTTCCAGTCAGATACCTCTTCTAGATGCTAAAACACCATTTATTATCCATAATCATGGGCCACTATTTGTGTGGATGGAGATCGATGAAAGCTAAATTCCAACATTTGTTACTACAAAGTTGGACAAGTTTGGTTTAGAATTAGTCAGTCAAACCTTCATAGCAGTAGGAAAATATTTCTACTTTTCAGGCATTTTTAGATGGATAGCTACCATTTATGTGAAATGAAGTACTATATTTAGTTCATTTTAGGAAAAAAGCAATCTAACAGAAACAGCATGGAAAATACTATATATTCATTTTAAGGGGAAATGCAATTTTATATATAAATATAAAACATGTTCTTGATGGAATGTTTAGTCATGCCCTTCTAACAGGCCAGTCTGCTACATCTTTTTCTGCAATCAAAAGTGCATTTCTCATGAGGTGCAAATACATCTCTTAACTTCAGTCTCATCAGACATGAATGATATTACTAGAGAAATATGGCCAGCATCCCACAGTGCTGTTATTTGAAAAGCTCAACTCATAACCAATCCAGCACTGGATTACCACTTCAAATGCAATCAAGTGGGCACAGCTGTCCAAGAATGAAAGCGGTGGGATAATAGCAACAAAGCAGTAGCCTCCATGTGTCCTCCACTTGATGGATTTGGTTCAGAGGGAAATGGCACATGAAAAGGCAATCATGTGAGTTAATGTTAAGGAGATAAACCCACCCATGCATGGCTGCCAACTGAGCTCATTGTGCATAGGATACCTTGTCTTGGTCCACAGTTATTTCCTGACCATCTTCCACCCAAGTACTAAATAGGACTGGTCTTGTTAAGCTTTACTGAAACCCGCTAAGGTCACCTAAATGCTACTATATTAGTTTGCAAGTTGTTTTTAAACTGTTCTTAGGTTATCCAGAGGCAGGAAAATGACAACCCTGTTGTTTCTAAATAGGAAAAACTATAGAGATGCAGACTAGATGATAGGAACAAAAAATCCAGATCATATTCTTTCATTCCTCCAGCACTGGTTTAATCCTGAAGTTATGACTGTTCAGGTCTCTGCGGTCAGCCTTTTATTTATAGATGTAAGCTATGGTCAGGAGACCTACACTTAAGTGATACTCGCACGCTTTTCCCAAAATGCCAACACTTACTTTTTTCGTTCACGTATATAAACTATTCTATATGTAATGGTTGTTAATTCTAACTTTACTCTCAGATAAGCAAAGGCTCTGATTCCAATTCAGCATTTTATCAGTAATTTACTTTTTCAGAAACATCTCATTGCCTCCGAAATATATGTTGAAGCTGAGTCATACAACATAGGCAGACTTGTTAATAAGTGGTTTCTTGGATGGGGGAAGGCTAATCATAGGTGAACTCTAAGCCCAAACATAGAAGAGTTATCTCAGTTCTTTCTAACATGTATTCATTTGGTGTTTAATTACAGTAAAGTAACTAGAATGAAATCTGTGAAATATTTGACTTGAATTCAAGATTTGAAGCCAGACTTTCTTTTCTTTCCTTTTTTTCTTTCCTGCAAAGACTTGGACTTTTGTTTTTCATGCAGGGTTAGATACATATAAATAAAAGAAAATAAAGTACTCCTAACCCTGCTGGTCATTTGAAATTATAGACCCATAGTGGCTTAGTGGTTAGAATTCAGTATTGCAGGCTAATTCTGCTGACTGCCGACTGCCAGCAATTTGTCAGTTCGATTCTCACTGGCTCAAGGTTGACTCAGATGTCCTTCTGAGGTCAGTAAAATGAGGACCCAGATTATTGAGGGCAATATGCTGACTCTGTAAACTGCTTAGAGAGGGCTGTAAAGCACTGTGAAGTGGTATATAAGTGCTTTTGCTATTATAGTCAGACCTATTTAGAACACTCACTTAGGAATGTTAATATATACTGTATTTTGGACTATAAGATGCACTGGACCATAAGACGCACCTAGGTTTAGAGAAGGAAAGCAAGGAAAAAAAGTTTTTTGTTTCTGCACATCCCATTTTTTGCCCTCCATGGCATCCAGAAGCACTCTGCGGGCCAAAAATGCTCCTGTTTTTGGCCTCTGGAGACCTCCGTGGGTCCTGTTTTTGCCCCCTCTGGCATCAGGATATGCGGAGGGTTTGGGAGGCCAAAGATGGGCCTGATTTTGCCCAGGGAGGGCAAAAATGGGATGTGCAGAGGGTTTGGGAGGCCAAAAACAGACCCGTGTTCGCTGTATAAGATGCACAGACATTCCCCCCCCCTTTTGGGGGGAGGGGAATGCATCTTATAGTCCGAAAAATATGGTACTTAAAAATTAGGGCAGAGAAAGGAGAGTGCATGGGAACATAGTTTGCAAATCCTTTTTGCGGTCCCCAGCAATACCCCACACACAATTGTATCATGAAGTTTAGCAGTACACTATGGAATAACAGTGATTGCCCATGTATTTTTAATGTGAAATTAAAAAAATATAGGACAGTTAAAACTCCGATAGACTTAATGGGCCAATAAAATGCTAAAATGCCTGTCCAACACAAATATAAAAATGCAAGGACAGGCTGAACATTTGTTTTTGCCTTTTACAATCTTCTGCCTTATGACATCACCACTCCACCCACTGCACTCCTGATAAAAAGTAAATTAATGAAAATATTATTCAATCTTATATAAATAAATCACTTTTGCGAAAAAAAAGAAAGAAATGAAATCATAAGAGGGTATTTCGTTATCTACTTTCTTGTTGTTTGCAAAGAAGAAAGCAATAGAACAGTGGTGGGCAACTTTTTCCCTGTTCAGACAAGCATAAGCTTATTTCACATGTGAGCGTGGTCAAATTCACAAGTATGATCAAAGCCGCACAAAGGTAAGATAAGAGGCTTTTTTGTTTGTTATGGTAGGACAGGAAACGAAGTACTGTCAAACTGTTTTGAATCACCATTCTATTAGCTCAGCAATCATGTATTTGAAAAAGTTGTGGAACAGATGAAAAGCAATATGTTGAATCCCTTCATTTACACTAGTGAAAAGGGGACTTGGCATCTATTCATTTTTTAAAATACCTTTTCCCCTCACCCTCCCTATGTTTTGCAGTTTCTTTCCATCAGTTATGTAGATATGAGACAGAGCTGGATGGTATAAATCAGGGGTGTCAAACTCAAGGCCTGGGGGCACGTCTGGCCCACAGGGTGCTAAGATCTGGCCTGCGGGGCCACCCTGGAAACAGTGAAGAACTGGCCTGTGGTGCCTCTGCCAATGAAAACAGAGCTAAAGTGCTATTGCTATAGCTCAGGAGGGCTCTGTTTTTGCTGGCAGACAGTTGCAGGAGGCCATCTCAGCCGTGGTGGCTCTCCTGAGATCTTTTTTTGCTGGCAGAAGGTTGCAGGATGTCATCGCAGATGAAAACAGAACTTGGGAGCCTGTTTTCACTATCAGAGCGCTCAGGTCACCACAGGTGCTCCCGACATGAGTGACCTCAAGCTGGCCAGGCCCACCCTGGCCAGGCCCACCCTGGCCCCAGAGGTCAAACACAACCCTTCATGTGGCCCTCAATGAAATCTAGTTTGACACCTCTGGTGTAAATGATTTTTAAAAGTATGGAGAAGGAATGATTCAGAATATGCTCGGATGAAATATTGCTTGGAAGTGAGTTTGGAGATCTGGTCTCGAGATTATGGAGGTCTAAACATGACCTGCAATATAGATGTTTCCCCAATGTGCTAGATGAAAATAATCTCTTCAACGAGATAGGGATTCTGATACTCTGATTTTTGAATGAGATGAAATTTCCTTTTTATTGGTAACTTCAAATATTTTTCAAATACCAACTTAGATGTGTGTTTTTTTTTAAATCAACATCTTTGACCTTTTGTTGGATTCCAATGCATTAGCTACCAGATTTTCCTTTATTGTTTGCACTGATTCTGATTTTTATTAATCGGAGGTAAACCCATAGTAAATTCACAACACTTTAAGAACATATTAGTAATGTGTCCACATGTAGTCTTTGGGAAATGTATTAATGCTGTACACATTTAAGTCATGCTTCAAGTTAGCAAAAGGAAGTTAAAGGAAGCTGGATTCATAGATACAAGAGTCTGGAAATATTAAAGAATCCAAGAAGGCTGATGGTTCATAAAGGGCAATGTATTTTCCATCCACAATGACTAATCAAAAGAATCCAAGAAGCCCACAAGTAGCCCACCCTGTTACTCCCAGTTAGTATTTCTTAATTATATATTGCCTAAAAGTCACCATGGTAGCCTCCCCAAGCCTGGCACAATTTGAATGTGGTATTTATGCTGACTAGAAAATCTGGGACTGACAGTCCTCACACATCTGGAGAGTGTCCTTTGCAGAAGATTTCTCTTTTGCATTACCCATATTTCCTATATACTTTCCAATGGGTACACATCACAATAAGCAAGCAAGCATCATGACTCAGCAACAACAATTTTATTTATCTTTCTTCAGTAGGTTTATCCAGAGTACTTCTACTGATTGATGTGGTCAGTCATCAATATTTTTCCCCCAAATAATTCTTCAATGATTATGATTTCTGTTATTGTATGTACTTATCTCATCATTTAATTACTGTTATTGGAACTAAAGTAAAAATACTGTATATGATTATGCATATGCATATGCATATGCACATAGTTTTAGAAGCTATTTTCATCCATTCCAAAGACCATTTTATTGTAAAATTAATTTGTATATAGATTCCATTAATTTACTCATATAGTCTTTATATATTTAGCACATATGCACACATACACATATTAACATAAATGATATATTCATCACTGATCATCAAACAAAATGATCTATAATTCAACATAACTTTATGCATTCATTCATTCTTTCCTATTGGGGAACAATGATTATTTTAACCATATTGTGTGAAACCAAACATTTTTCTAAAAGTTCAGTCAAAGGTTATAGTTTCTTTCTGATCTTTCCCAAACATGTATCTCCATTACAATCATTCCCAAAGTTTACCCCACATACAATCAAAATGGTTCTGTTATGCTGAAACTAGAGCAAAGAGAAACCATCTACATAGCAGATGCCTGGAAACTGAGGTGGGATCCCCAGTAATGATATTCTACCAGTTCGGCCTGGTTCAGGCGAACCGGTAACAAAACAAACCTCCGATGATCAGCAGAGAGGATAAAAGAAAGTGAAGCCGATGGGAGAGTCATCCCTCTACTTCACTCTTCATTCTCCTCTCAGCTGATTGGTGGTAGGTGCACATGTGCAAACACTGAACCAATAGCAGCACCAGTTGGAAACCACCCCTGATCCAAGAGGAATGTAAACTGAAAATTCACTTGAGTGGAATGCAAGAAATGTTGAAATACAATATTTTTTCATTAAATGTGTACATTTCAAAACAGTGGTTTAATAACACATTTGGCTATAACATGCCACTTTTTCTCTGAATGTGTGTGTTTGTACTTTCATACATTTTGAAGGCTATGTACAGCAGTGTAACGTTCACAGAACTGGGAATATGGAAGCATTGTTGTAAAAGAGTGCTACATTCATTTACCTTTCACATTAGAGGCATAAATGTGGTCCAAAGTTACTTTTTCATTACCATGGAAACTTCAGTCACTAAATGGGGAGTACTTGTATACACTGCATTCTAAAATAAGAGAGAACTCTGACAGAAATGAAATTAAATATTGTTAGTGCATCCCATTTTATTTGTCCAGGGACTGAACTGCACCTGCTAGTGAAATTGATTTCTCTTTACTGTTTCTGTGATTCCAAAAATTCTAAAATCTGCTAAACTTTCAGAAAAGAGAGAAAGTGAAAATTCACTTAGGTAATGTTAGATGGAGCTCAAAACTTGTAAAAATTGTTCAAAGTGGAAATGCTTCCTAAACATGGTTGAATTCTCATTGGTTATTCCTTGGGTATGCAAATTATTCTGGACTGATATGAATGGGAAATTCAGTTCAAAGAAGGAACTCAATTTGTTTTGAAGTTGAAACTTGTTTCGAATTTGCAGTATGAATCAGCAGGTATATGTCTGCACATGTGAGGTCAACTAAGTCTTCAAATTGACTTGAAAACTGATTCACTTTGATACATTTAATTCATCTGATGGTTCATCTGAAGATTCAGCCCAAAATGAGAGTCCAGACCTATCCAAAATGTTATAGAAAATGGAATGCTGGAATTTCTGTTTATAATGAATAAAACACCTCATGAACTGAGTAATGTTTCAAACAAAAATTCAACTACAGTCTTCAAAATCAGTCAGGAAAATGTGCTTTTCAATGATTCCTTTTCTCCCATCTTCAGGAATTCTTTCCCAAGAAAGAAAAGTCCTTTATATGCCCAAAGAAGATTTTTATTTTGCTACTCTCCTCCTGACCCTGTACTATAAGAATTAAAGTCAGCACCCAGCAGCTTCCCTTCAAGTGCAGCTGAAATGCCAAAATTCCCATTACTTTTGTGACCTCTCTGCAACAAAGGTCATATTGAAAAACCTGGAAGGTGTAGTCCATTTCTGCATTGTAAAGTGAAATGTTGATGGTGAGTGTTCTGATCACTTTTATTTGGGACACATTCTTAAATAGATTTTTGTAAAATTTTGTAAAATTCTAAAACCGTTAAATTTAGATTAGTTGTATGACATATACTTACTGATTTTAAAACGCAATGTTACATATATAGTTTGGAGGAATGTTGCCTTCAGAAAAATCTTATAAGCAAAACTTATTTTACACTCTTACATGAGTCATACACTCTGTTTAGAGTACACACCCAATTGGCCAGGCCCTTAAGGAGGCATTCAGCCTATCCCTTTCCTTTCTCTCTTTGTCTTAAAGATAGGATTTCCCATGTAGCTCTCACAAAGAATGACATTTAGTACTCTATTATTCTAAGCTTTCCTATAGGACAGCCATTTCCAACAAGAAATAGTTATTTTGAAGTTTGGCTTCATGTCACCAAGTTCAACTGAGTTTTTCTTAGCAACATTTGCTTCATGGAGTAAATAATCCCTGAGTATTTGTACTAACAAATGGCTACCATTAAGGAAAGATTGCCAGCAGAAATCTTCAATCTACAAGACTATTGGAATGGCCACTCCTCTGTTTCTATATTATTTGTTTGTTTATTAATCAACCTTTTTTTAAAAAAAAAATCCCACTTAATAACTGAACTGTGGTGAAAATTTTAAAATTTAGAAACATTTCAAATATATGAAAAAACTGTAGGGACTGGTGCAGATTTGAGTGAATCTGAAACTATTCTGATATTTTCAAGTGATGTTATTAATGAGCTAAGTCCAACGTTGTGTGAGTGTTCTATAGAACCATTATACTTTTATTTCCTCCTCTTCTTCTGTACAAAACTTGTGCATATCCTCAGTTTTATCTAATCTTCCAAAGAGAAGAGAGTTTACATTGCTGGCAAATGCATTTCCATGAATGGGCAGAAACAAACGGAACATTTTTAGAAGCGCCTTCTGAGACAATTGTCTATAGAAATTACTATGCTTGTTTGCCTTTTGGTATCCCTTAATACAGCTCCTTCTTCATATGAACTTGGACTGAAATTTATAATATGAATTAAGAACTTTATTCTCCTGAAGCCTTGTTTCCAGTTAGTTCGGAGTATATGTATATATACGCTGGTGGGCACATTAGTGGAGGCCTGTCAAACTTCCAGCCCATGGGCCAGATGCATCATGCAATGGCCACGCCCACACCCAGTTTAGCAAAAGGGGGAAGTCCCAATGCATCATGTGACACAGCTGTGATGATGTGAGTTTGATAGTTCTTAACAATATTGTATAGATTCATGTACAAATTATGCAGTTAATAAATGGACTGATATTGATTTGTTTCACAGCTCAGCTAATATCTGTTTAACTATGCAGTCTTTATATGCATGCTACTGTATACTTTGTATTTTCCACATTAAAAAGAAAACAATACTTCAGTCTCTCTTTAAAACAAATGTGACCCTGAAACTTCTGAACATTTAAACAGGCCAGAGATGGTTAGAGATCACATATTTACAAACAGAAGTGTCTAGTCTTATTCCCTAGGATTTAAAGTTAAATGAATGAAATAGCTGATGATGCAATAGACATTCAAGATTTGCCGTAAATTAGCATAGACTCAAAAGGATTTTAGGGATAACAACCTTAGTATGGACATACTAAACTTGTCACCATGGAAGTTTTTATGTTCTACCCCTGGGGTGGACATTCCAGGTAGAAAACTTTAGATTTCAACAGATGACAAATTCTCAGTTATTTATTACTATTTTGTTGAAAAATAAGTAAAACCATATGTGAAATTTCCAAGCAGATGTGTCCAGTTGATCAAACTGAAGAAATAATACAAATACAGGTAGCCCTTGACTTACAACAGTTCATTTAGTTACTATTAAAAGTTACAATGGCACTGAAAAAGTGACTTATGACCATTTTCCAGAGTTATGGCCTTTGTAGCATCCCCACGCTCATGTGATCAAAATCTCGATGCTTGTCAACTGGTTCATATTTATGAACATTGCGGTGGCCCGGGGGTGTTGTGATCACTTTTTGCAACTTTCTGACAAGCAAATTCAATGGGGTAGCCAGATTCACTTAACGACTGGGTTACTAACTTATTAACTGCAGTGATTCACTTAACAACCGTGGCAAGAAAGGTCATAAAATGGGGCAAAACTCAGTTAACAAATGTCTCACCTAAAAACAGAAATGTTGGGCTCAATTGTGGTTGTAAGTCGAGGACTACCTGTAATGTATTTAAAGGGCATATGGATCTTCCTGATCAGAGACTAAGGGTGTGCAAATGCTATGCTAAAAATCAAAAATAAAAGATTTAATTTCCTTCAGATTACCAGCATTAATTCTGATGGCAAAGAAGAAAAGAAGACAGGTAAAGCTTATGTTTTCCCAAACCATCAGGAGTATATAATTATCCATTTACTAGATGATTAAAAAATAATATTAAAGATCAACCTAAGAAACATGGAGCAGCTTGCACCCTACATGACAACATTTAAAATGGCATTGAGAATCCTGAAAAAGGAAAATGGGTTTTAATAGGTTAAATGGCAATAGAGATTAATAGGTATAAATGTCTATGGAAATTCTCAATATTTTTGAGATATTCTCAATACTTTTAACAATCATGTTTTTCTGCATACGTTCCCATTTGACCAAGCTTTTATTTTTATAGTTTTTGAAACAGTATATTTTTTTGGTCTGACTTGTACTATATGTATTGCTGGACTTTTTAGTTTTTAAGCAGTACAATTCATAAGAGGAAAAATAATTTTTTTGCTGGTCATCTCAAAGAACCCATGATCCTTCCCACATCACTCATATGACATCACTCTTTTGCATACAAAGAAGGGCATTGCATCACCAGAGTCGTAGAAAACAGTATTGTTTCCTTATGCCTAAAGTATCTGTAGTATCCAATTGGAGGAAAGTAAGGCTATGGTTTAACATGACTTAACACTACGTATTGTGTTCAGAAGTACTAGATCTAACACAACATCATTTCTGTCATAATAATTATTCACAAAACCCGGCCTTTGGTATTGTTTTGTTTTGAACTGATAGCTGTTTTTTAATTTCTGTTATATTGGGGTGCAAAATCATCATGTGAATTCTTCTGCCTTGGCATTACTTAGAAAGAGAGATGGAAAATTTTTGATACTGCCCTGCCATTTGTCTTTGAACATTCCTGACAGTCTGTTACAGATGGATGTTGCTAATTTGGAACAGGCTGACAGATAGAGGATTAGCATGCTAGCACAACTGCTAATTCAGTAGCTGAATAAGGCCTGCCTATTTCATTGTGAAGTAGCATTATTGCAGAAATATGTATTTTTAATTTATGTAATTAGAAATTATCTATGAACCAAGCAAGTTCAGTATTATTGTGCAAGTCTTACACCATGAAACATTTAAAGTAATTTTCAAAGCACACAGGCTTAATTAGCTTTCTTCAGTTCCTTGTGAAATGAATTTGAAAATATTTATGCTCTTTGCTTAAATAGAAATTCTAACTGAGCAAAACCTGCACAACTGATATGATTTGGAATACATTAAAATGTATTTTAAATATGGCTTTTAAATTCAAGCTTTATACAAAGACGAACAATGGACAGGGCTATAGCCTTTCTGTTTTTTGAAATGATAAATGAGGAATGTTGACAACACAGGTAGGAGGATGCCTGAAGGTAAGACCATTGAAAAAAATAATACGATATGTTGAATTCTAGATTTGATGACTCACACCAGAATGTTTGGAATTCAGTGCATGAAATGTCTACCAATATGCCTAAACAGGAACATGTCTTCACAGGACCTTCAGAGTTTCATTAATAGCAATCTAGCTATTAGAAGTAAGACTTTAAAAAGAAAGTACAGTGTCACACAGAAGAGTTTGATTCTAGTGCAATCACACCTTAGAATAGGTAGCAAAAACAAATCCACAGTTGACACTGTGTTTAATTAGTTCAAATGAAAAGATGCCTTCATTTAAGAAAACTAAAAATTATCCCCAATGCCAGTAGCAATTTGCCAATCCATGCTCATTTTTCTTCTGCCTTCTTTTGTTGCTTCTGCAATTGGGAGGACATAAATTCTATGGCTAAAGCATGAAGTAAGCAATACAAAAACAACATTCATATTAAATGATCAAATATACCGTATTTTTCGGACTATAAGACGCACCGGAATATAAGACGCACCTTAGTTTTTGGGGAAGAAAACAAGAAAAAAAAATTCTGCCTTT
>JAOYMU010000192.1:80623329-80637805 GCA_025802295.1 Psammodynastes pulverulentus | reverse complement strand
CTAAAAACCCTCTAAGGCCACGCTTCGCCCACCTCTCTGGATTGAGAAATCCGTCCTTGAGGCGGGCCCTCGATAACGTGGAGGGCCAGATCTGTGTAAAGGGAGACTCCCGGCAAATTAAAAGATCATCCCTTGAATATGTAAGTCTATATGGTCTAAAAAGGGTCATAAACTAAAAGTATTTAAAAGAGGGAGCACCGTAAGCAAGGGGGATAATACCTAAGATGAAATACATGATGTGCAAATATAAATACATAAATACAGATAGCCAGATATCTATAAATATAAACCGATATTACACTAGAATAGTAAAAGTGGAATGACACATCATATTATGTCGGTCAGCGAAGAAAAAAGGTCCAGACCAAGGCCGAGGTGGAAAGTCCCTGAGAAATTAAAAACAGGGAGAGTATTAAGTTTTATGAGTCAACAGCGTTGAAAAAAACGGGAGGGACCAGCAGCAGCTCTCCTCTGCATCCCCGTATCATCACGGGGATGATACATGATGCAATATTGTTTTATTGTCAATTTTTAGAATTAGAGTGAAAATATTTCTGAAGAGTGATAGGAAAAGTCCTTTTTATCTCCCAATTTGTTTTTCCTTCCAGCAAGGGTGTTAGAAGCATCTTTCAACTGGCTTTTCCATTACTGTCTATGCAAGTTTGAAATGAAACAGATAGTATGTCAAGCGGGAAGCACAAATTGAGAACACTGTCATATAGAAGATGCCAGGTGCCATCTTGTGGTCAGAAAAAAACCCTGCAAAACCTGAATTCAATTTTAATATCAAACTATAGACACTGACCCAAAATGACTGCTGTGGCTGTCACATTTGTACTCTCCATGCACTGAGTAAAATATATATCAATGCAATAAACCTCTGTGGTTTAATACTAGACTTTTGTATTACAGCTTGCATAAGATTTTCAGCAAAGTCATCAAACTGAAATTATTCCTTTAGTTTCAGCACTACTTATACAATATTCAGGAAAATCTTTGTTAATTCTAATTCTATAGATCAGGTAAGAATTACGTTTGTTGTGCTTTCAGAAAAACATACATTGAAATAATAGACATTTAAAGTGTGACAATTTTCCATATCTCAGTTTCCAAGGTAACTTTTTTGTTCTAGAAGTCTTCCTGAATCTCTATGCATGTTTAACCAACCAAGAGCTACAAGTGAACTAAAATTATCAATGTATTCAAATTCAGGCTAAAAAAAGATCTGAAGTCAAGTAAGGAGTTTCTGCCAGTCTTTAGCTTAAGCCCTGGTGAGAAGGGTCAATAAAATTAATATTTAATCAAAATAAAGCAACCATTCTTTCAGAACCAGATTTTCAAGATGATTTGTAGTGTAAATAACTTGGCACTGCTCATCCCACCTTCCCTAGCATTTGCTGAGAAAATGGTGGGGATTCTTTGCCCTTAAATTCCAAAGCCAGCATTTTTTCAACCTTATGCTGTTTTCAAAAGCAAAGGAGGCACCCATTTAAATAAAGGTAGGGCCAAGTGCAGCAGTCTTTGAAGAAGGGAAGAATGAAGTACAACCTGATTCTCTGCATTACCAGGTACAATTTGAAAACTGAACTGAATAAGGAATATATGTCCACCTAGGTTGGGCTACATTTCCCATAATTCTTAGCCATCATAATTTGTCAGGTTAACTGGCAATAATGGGTCTGGAAGTGCTATAGGTACTGATGACTATAATCAATTTGCTAATTTCACCTGCAATGACACACATTTAGACTTAGTGCAATAAGAACTGGTGTAAGAGTTCTATCATAAGTGCACAACAGGCCTGATTGAAATCTGGATTTAATTCTTAAAGTAAGGTCATTCTCACTAGCTTTCTATTTGCTTGGAGTGCTGCAGGTGATCTAAACCCTGCCAGCCTGGTTCCCAGGTTCTACAAAACGCCAATGTCATTTGCCAGAGTAGCTGCACTGAAAGTGGAAGCATCCACTTAACATGTAGCTAAAATGCCATATGGAGAAAGAGGATACTAATCCCCCCCCCCATTAGAGTGTTCCTTGCAATTGGGCCCCAATGAGAAGAATTTATTGGAGTAGAAGCTCAAGGATTAAAAGATAATTTGCGTTGCCTCATTCTGATTTTTGGAAAAGACTAGAGATCCAATAAAGGAGAATATTTGTAGCTCAGGGATAAAACGTAGGATCCTTCGGGTCTGAGCTTGGTTGTTTTCTTGCAGACGTTTCATTATGCCAACTGGGCAACATTGTCAATGCATGATGATCTTACCTAATTGGAATAATGAAATGTCTGTAAGAAAGCAACCAAACTCACGAGAGCACCAAGGATCTCTTTTAAGACTAGAATTGATTCCTTACATTGCTTTACATCCTGATAATCAGTTTATCTGCATTATTCCTTATAAACCTCCTTTCAAGTTTCAAGTTATATGTCTCCAAGTTGTTCTCTTTGGGCTACTCTCAGAGCCAGCATCTGGGAGGAGGGTAATATGCGGGGCAGAAAGATGGAAACCACATCAGGCCTTTGTGACACAAGCACAAAGCATTGCCATTGCATTTTTTTGCATGCACCTATAAAAGGGGGGAGCTCGCAGCACAACAGTGCCACACTACTTAGCCATTTTGACAAAAGCAGCAATCCTGTAAATATCCAGGACCACAGCATCTTTGATCATATTCTGCCCCAAAAAATGAAGTTAAAAGCTTAAAAAACCCCAGATATTTAAAAAGTATAACTTAGAAAATTCCAGCAATAATTTCTATGATTTAATATACTTTGGCCGCTCTTAATGAAGAGCTTACAAGCAACTTGAAGTACGTTTTATAGATGTACATATATTGGAAGTGTTAATCAGCAAAAGCTCATTAAATCTGTTGTTGATAATTAAGGAAATATTTCCCTGCCAAACTGAGAACACTGGTGCAAAAAGATAGCTGACCTTGAAGCCTGCTTTGTCTTGCCTCCTTCTCCAGAATACAAAGGATGTATTTGTTCAGAGGGAGGCAGGGCTAGCGTCAATCTGTTATCACAATTTTTAAACAATAAACATAGGGCCCCACATGACTCACATCCTTCTGCCAGCCATCAGAATAGAGAAGTATTAGCAGAAGCTTTATAAATTGTCCAACAATGCTTTGTCAGAAATAGCCATTTTGTATACACTACTTATTTTTCATAGGGCTCAATCCTATGTAATAAAACATAAGTATTGTAAGGAGACCATTGACACCCTGAATGATCTCCAGAGTAAAAATCTGTTTTTAAGGTCCTTCTTTTTAAAAATCAGGTTGTCAGGACAGCCACCAAGCCCTCTGGGGTTGAGGATCCTCAAGTCCTTTCTATATGGGTATGATCTTGTGGGACCTATATGTGGGGAGCCAGAGCTGTCATGCCACTAAATGCTGGGACCAAGGCATGTTGAGAATTCCAACCCAGGCAGAGGGCCACCCTTCTGAGTCTAGGACAAATGGCCATGGCCAACTTGCCACAGCCAACTTACGCCTAACTCGTCTTGGTCAACTTGCTGCAGGACAAGAATTACATAATATTTAAGAATTGGTGAAATAGAATCATTAAAGAAAGGGTGCAAAAGGAGGGACAAAATGAAATGTGAATGACAAAAATTAATTAAAAAAATATTTTAAATTAAATTGAATTGTCCCAGGCCCTGGAAATTAATTGCTCTTTCTACCTGTGCGGATTAGATCAAATAAGTGATTAATTTAGGGCACCACTTAACACAGTCTGTTAAATAAAATTACGAAGTTATTAACTGAATTCATTATTCAGATTCCCAATAGACTTTGACCCACAATGCACAAGAGGAACCCTTTTTCATATTTTCACCTGCCCTATATTTCACAGTAACATTGTTCAGTTATGTCTCAGGAAAAGTGTTACAATTCACTCAGGAAACAATGGTAATCCTGTGCAAGTTCTGCAAAATTGAAAAGAAGAAGAGAAAACACATCATCATTCACTCCTAATGTTACAAGGTTGACCATCTCCCCATATCAAAACAAAATAATGCAGCTACCAGAAAATAAGTTTTATTTCAGGAAATGTGATGCTGTATTAATACAAAGACCAACAAAATAATACTGCTTTTTTCAAAATGCAATTTACAAGGTTTTCATAAAAGAAAATACTCAGAAGATACAGAGTATGAACCAAAACAATGAGCATAACTTCTGGCAATTTTTGATCAGCATAGGTTAAAAAAAAAAAGAGGAAAAGCAGGCATGGAATGTGCTTTGTGTTGGTTTTTTTATATGACCTGTAACAAGTACAACTTATTATTTATAGCACCATGGTGACATACACTTATTAAATGACAAATTAAAACAAAAATAAAAAACACACTAAACTAAATGCCAACACGTACAAAGGTAACTTATAAAATAAGCTATGATAAAATGAGACATATTGTGTAGAACTACAGCATTAATGAACATTCTTATTTTCCAATATGTGTTTTTTCCATGCAGCATGAATAGTGTACACATATGACAATTCTGCAATAGCTCAGCCATGTTTATTTCAGGATGAATTCAAGCCAGCACCACTTAGAATGAAACATCAAATGTTCCTTTCTAAGAATACATGATTTGTAATCAGCTGCCTACAGTAATGCAAATACATCAAGCACCTTTTGTTGTAGTTAATGAGGTTTGTGTGATATAGTGAGGTTACCTGAAGGAAATACAGTACGGGTTGGCTTGCAATACCAAGGATATCACAAGCATTCCAGGTATTTTGTTACAGTGGTTGTGCATCAGTTCCATGAATAGTCTTCTCTGATAGAAAAATCTAGTTTTTATTAAGTGTATGTTGAGTACCAGCACCAAGTTTAAAGTTGAAATTCTGATCATGGTTATTTAAGATAATGTATTATTTAACTATCTTGCCTAGGGAAAAGAAAGCCCTTGGGTAGTATAGTACAGTGCTCATTTGATCATGTAATTTTTTTCTAATGCTTTGTGGATAATAGGCACAAGACTGAGAGGAAACTTTTTCAATCTATTCGTTTCTGTTCTTTTTCTAAAATACCTAATACATGTAATAGCTCAAATTCATAAAATTGCAAAGAAAAACAAGTGTTTTCTTTTTCCTTTTTAACACAGATTGTTAATTTCTCCATATATTATTGCATTAAAAATAAATAAAATCTCTATTTTTAATTTAGGAACTACAGCAAAATCATCAATATGCTAGAGTGCTTATAGGGGAAAAAAGTAACTCACATTTTGTGCCATTTAGTGCCATATATGACTTTTTAAGCACCACATTTCTTTTTTCAAAAAATATATATTTAAAATTGAGATTATAGAGACAATATAGTAATCATGATTGTTGGCATTGTAATCAAGGTTTTGGTAATAGAGAGGTTGAGGTCTGTTCTTCAGGACAGAAAGATGCAGAGGTCACTATTTGCAATTTTGGGTCTTCTGAAAAAGTAAATTACCCCACCCCTTTAAAGCTTTCAAAACCAAAGTATATGATGTGATACGTGAACTGAAGGGAATCCTTCATGATGGGAGTGAGGAAGGAAGGTTTTAATAGAGTTCAATCCAGAGTCTCATTTTAAGAGCTTCTCCAAGTTCTCCTAGGAGGTAGTTGTCCTCATTGCTTTCTTCCAATTGCTTTAGCTCTTCCTTTTTGTACAGAGGAATGCTAACTATTTCCAGTGTGTAAATACCAGCTGTGGCTTTTTTCTTAGCAACCTGAAGATAACTGAGCCCATCTTTCTGGTGTATCCGGAAGGTGCTGTTGTGATTACCAAAGGAGATAATGTAGCGGTTGTGATTTGTGAGGGTCTGTATTGCAGGCATGAGATCTAATATATGTTCTTTATTGCCAAGGCCAGTTACGCTGAATCTCATCTTTAATGGAAGATCAATGTCCAAACTTTCCAAACTGATCTGTTAAACCAGAAATAAAAGGTAAGGGCAAAAGGCATAGGCAAACTCAATTCAATTTTTCTATTTAGATATTTTTTTTAAACCATAGATTATTAATTTATTCTAATTTTCCATCATTGCTGCTATCTGGCTCTAGAATGGTATCAAGACCTCGGGTCCAGAAACTGCATTTCAGAGCATATATAGAAAGCTAGTGGACATCTACAATTCTTCCAGAATATTTCATCCAACATAAATTTTACAGAAATAAGTGCAAATACCATCTTTTGTGCTCTGCTAATTTACTGGGTAATTTATTCAATAGGAAAATATAGAATTTGTGTAGGACCTGATCAGAAATACTCATCAAAACAGAAGCTGAAGAATTTTCTTGGATAAGAAGTGAAACATTTTCAAGGAAAAAACAAGAAAGTCCAGGTGACTTTTGAAAAAGCACCTTTGGGACAATCAAGACCTGGATGATTGAGAATCTCCACAGACATTGATCAAAATAATTTTATCATATCACCAAAGCAACCTTCCTCACATATAGGCCTTCGGATGTATGAGATTTCATTTCCTATGTTTTTTCAGCTAGTAGGAACAAAGCATACATGAGATGAAGTCCAGTTTATTTAGAGCAGGGGTGTCAAACTGGCGGCCAGTGGGCTGGATGAGTCACACGCAGATCACACCCAACCCAGCTCTCTGAAGGGAAAAAGTGTTGCAATACATCACGTGACAGCAATGTGACGCTGCAAGTTTGACCCCCGTGATCTAGAGGGAGGTCAGCATGGAGCAATTCCCTCTCCTGATGAGAAAATCTCATTTCACTGTTGTGGGGAACAATTGTGTGGAAAGCGTGTGTGATATCCACAAATATCTGATAAATTGGAAAGCCTATCACTATGGAAGTTTACATCATCTGTGATGACATAATCAAATGGCACAAAATCTTATTTTGCATCTTGTGTGTGATGACCTCTGCACCCATTAAGACATACCATTACCATAACCATAATCATAATTAGACAAATTATACAAACTGCAATGAACATTTGATCCATTGCATACAATATCTATTCCATTAGGCAATGAAATTTCATTGCAGTTATAATAACTAATGGTGAGAATAACTGTGAAGCATGAAAAAACAGTCAGGAATTGAGAGTGGGATTCAGTAGACAACAAAATCATAGATTGGATTTATTTTAATTTCTGAGACTCACATGCCACAATTCTAAAATGAATCTGAGTGGCTTATATCAAGTTTAAGTAATCATATGAAGATTAATTTGAAAGAGTTTTTCCAGGATTCCTCAATATTCTGTAGTAACAGAATATTACTACAGAATTACCAATCAATAAATTGCAACTGATTGCTCAATCCAATTTCAATTATTTCAATCCAATTATGTTGTTCTGTTTGAATATACAAAATCTCTTTGAAATTGGAAGGGCAGAATTATTGTGTATAATGACTTCACATTCTACATTAGTGCTATGCAAACTCATGTAAGAAACTGCTATTGACAGAAAACAGTGGGCAAAAGAATATTGCTCTTGATGTTAATAATAGCAGATTATTAGTAGTTTCTTTTTAAAGACCCATTAGATTCTGACAAATTCAGTGGATGATATTGTTTAGATCTGGTTTTGGAACAGCAAGTGCAAATCAGTTGTGCAGTTTTTGCTTACCTCTGCAGGCTCAGATTGATTGAGGCTTCTTTTCTTCCTGCTGTCTTTTTGGGAGTATCCATTAATTTTACACTCATAACATGCTTCTGGGGACAAAGCATTCTCTTCACCTTGATCCACTGGAAGATACTGGCCTTTACTAAATCCCATACCAGAGACACAGTGCCTGATAAATAATGTCATAATATTAACACCTGGAGAAAGAAGCCTTTTTGTTGCCAGGTTGCTATTCATAAATGAATGATTTGTTATGCAGATAAAAACACATGTTGTAATCATTTTATACAAGCAAAATGCATATTTTAATTGTGCATTTCCTTCTCAATGTTTTCAATCTTTTACTTTTCATCTTTGTTAGTTACTTAGCTTCACGGAGGGATTTATTCCTTTTTAAAAATTTTATGTGTATTACATACATATTAAAATAAAACAAAATAAAACAAAATAAAACAAAAGCAGCGGCACTAATACAAATAGAACAAAAAGTTGTAAGGAAAAGGAATAAATTTCCATTTTTTTCTGCAGAGTGGTAAGTCACTGTTATATTTAAAAAAGTAATGTAAATGGAATTAAATATATTTTTATTGTCAAGGTTCTCAATATACATTACTGCTATTTTATATATGAAAATCAGAAATTGTATCCTATTGTGTCTTCATTTGATGGTACCCATTCAAGGTGATATGATACCGTAAATACCTCACTGGATAATGATGATATATATTCCATCATTAGCTTTGGAATTATGGTCATAAGTTTTGGTGGCTGTAAAGAAGGTCACCACATGATGTGACTCAACTTCATGTCTGCACTCTGACTTTCTAAGCTGTGGTTGTTAAGCAAATGAAGGGAAAGTACTAACTGTCCAAGGGGGTCAGGCAGCTCCCCTCTATGCACAGAAGGGAATTTGTGACTTTCTTTTTTCCAAGCCAGTGCTGCAGTTCCCCTCCTGTTTGTCAAAGAGACAAGCAGCATTTTTTCTCTCAAGAAGGCTGGCTGAAAAAGCTCTGTCCTGAAATCCAGTCTTAGAGTTTGGGATGGACCTTTTTCAGCCAGCCTCCAGGAACCAATCAGGCAGCAATAGCTCGCGATCTTGTAGACTTTCTGGAAAAGCCTGCAAGGAAGTTTGCCAATGGTGATCACATGATTGCAAGGCACTTGGCAACTCTTCCTAAGTGCGAATGAGTTTCCAAGTGCCCAGATCACAATCATATTTCCACATGGGTGCTGCAACAACTGTTAAGTGTGGGCGCTGCTCAAAAATCTCTTTGTTCAGTGCTGTAATAATTTTAAATGGTCGCTGAATGATTGGTCATTAAACAAGGACTGACTGTAATTGCAAGCCAATTGTTAAGAACCAAATTGTGATCAGATGACTGGGGGCATGCTGTAAGGGAAGCAACTTCTAGGATTGGATCAGAACGATTCAACTCATGGAACAATGGCGGAGAGGAGACATAGGATACCACAGAAAATAAGAGTATTATCTCTTACCTAATTTAGGCAGCTGAAAAACTCTACAGATTAAATCTACTCCTCCAACTATTCTGTCAGTGGTGGTTTTACTCTGGATCCAGTTCATATATTTAATTTTCATCTAAATTACACATTGTAAACTCTGTATAGTTGTAATGTAAACACTATGGCTGCCATCTTATTCAGTTTCATAAATATTTCATGTTTAAGCAACAGGTATATGATTTATCTTACAAAAATGTAACTGGAGCAAATGAGTCTGTAACTGGCCGTAGTATTGCTTTAAAAAGTGATGATAATCAGCACTAAATTAGGATTGACTTGGACAGATGTTACACATACATTCCTTTTTTGTGGAGGAACAAAAAATATAGTTTCTTTCTATTAACTGTTTTAAACATTCAATCTTTCATGAAAGTGTAATATGAAATCAGAGATCGCAGATCAGAGATTTCACTAGTAGAAAGTATTAACTATTTATTAATGAATTGAGATTTGACTCTTCCAGGATAGTAGAAATTGCTTCATACTAAAATATGGTAGTTGCTCACAGTTTTGTAAAAGATACAGGAAGAGTTTGCCACCATCAACCACTTACCCTTGTCCTGCTCTGAAATACCCTGGAGGGCAGCCACAGAGGTATCCACCTTCAGTATTTGAACAGCCATAATTGCAGGGATTCTTGGTAGAAGAACATTCATTGACATCGTGGCATGCGCTATTGAGTTGATCATAAGAGAATCCAGAGGGACATGCACATTTGTAGCTTCCTAGAGTGTTGTAACATGAAGCTGAACCACAAATGCTAGGATTTGAGCATTCATTTTCATCTGTTGGGCAATTAAAAACATACTTTTTAAATATAGATTTTATCAAGGGAGAGCTTGTTACAATAGTGACGAATTTCTAAGGCTAATAAATGTATTTCCTGGTTTTCTTTTTTAAGATTGGCGTACAAAAATAAGTGCTGTTTTAAAGAACACGGAATAACAGCATATATATCACAGGTTGGTATAACAACTAGCAACATGAAGGATTAAATGATATAAAATAAACTAAATTGGTGTTTCTGTATGCCATTTTTATTCTCTACCTTATATCATTAATTCTAGCACTCTTTATGTAAAGTGAGTTTCTTACCCACACACTGATTCCACTGATAATGCTGGATATAGCCGTGTGGGCAGCTGCATCTGTAGCCACCAAGAATATTTTGGCAGCCATGTTGGCATCTGTGATTTCCTTCACACTCATCCATATCTATAAATAAAGATATTAAAACAAAAGAAAAAGATAAAAGAATAAAGTAGTAAATAATTTGCTACATTTTGTATATATATGTTTAGAAAAACAATTTTATATTACTCAATGACATTTTCTTCTGAGTTAATATGCAAAAGATTGTTATTATTAAAGTTTTTATTAGTAGAAAAGTAGATTCAAGCTATAAAAATCCTCTGCAATCATTACAAAGCCTCCAATCTATATTTTAGCTTGCTACACATAAATGACAAAATTCCAATTAAACTAAGAGTTCCAGTGAATAATAAAGATGCAACAATCACATGATAAGCCTAACAGATACAAATATGATTCTTAAGTAATGACTGGTGATTTCCAGAAATAACTCTTCAATATATAACTTATGACATTCAGTTTTCACAACTTATCACCTTCACAGTTCAATCCAGTGGAATCTAAAGAGAAACCTCTTTGGCATTCACAGGCAAAACTTCCAGGAGTATTTTGACAGAGTCCTTTTGATCCACAAAGTGAAGGCTGTGATCCACATTCATTGTTATCTACAAAATGACATTTCATTTTTTATGAACTTTGTTTGAATTTTTGCATAACTGTATTCATAATTGATATTCTTGGTATCATAAAGACATGCTCTCAGTTTCAAATATTATCAAGGCTTTTACCTTTCATTATAATATACAATGAAAAGTATTTGTACTTATTGCTTACTATCAATGCAAACAATATAGGAAAAGTATAGTTTCACTTTGAGAATGTTTCACAATTTCCCTCGTAATGAAAGAGGTTGCAAATAGCAAGGGATATATGATAAAAATCAATAAATGAAAAGATATATGTCAAATTAAATTAATCAAATCTCATCTTAATTTGTTTCTTATTAAATGATATTAATCTGATTATGTTATTACTAGCCCTGTTTGTTGCTAAAGAGATCTGAGAAATGTTACATGTTTTTCATGAAACAAAAACCAACAACATTAATCTCTTACCTATACAGGCCGTATGATGTTGTGTGAAACCTGGTGGACATTTACATGTGAATCCCCCCAGGGTATTGACACAAAGAAATTGACAGTTATGTTGTTTAGTTTGACACTCGTCAAGATCTGAAAAAAAAATCAGGTGTTTCTTTAAAAATGAAGGCAACATAATTATTTAATCTAGTATTTAATAACACGGTTAGAGCAATCAAAATTGCTTACAAATGCAGTGAATTAGCTAAAAGGCTCTCTCTGATTCAACACAAAAAATGCCATAGTGTAAATGCCACCCCTTACAAACATTCATGCAGGATCACAATGGATATACCAAAAGGCTGGAGCTTGTCCTACAATGGTATGGAACTCATTGTATCATTTGAGCAGCCACCCCCACCCCACCACAGACATCTGTTCCTTATCCATTTTGCCTAAGAAAATCCAATCTCTCTGGCTTTCTCATAAATTGTCCTTTTTTGGAATTCTCAAGATCCTGATTTTGTTAATACCCCATATTCTGTGTCGCCCTATATTGTTTTCAGAGAAGTGGATGCTGGCAACTGTCCTGCTGTCATTTGGGCAGATAGTGTGTTTGTGAGGGTTTCCTGTATAATGGGTCAGAGGTGATGGGAATGGCATCCCTGCAAAAGCATAAAAGATGCAGGGCTCCCTGAGCAATGCTTCCTTAAGGATTTGTGTATAGAGAAGCATCTTTAAAAACCCACAAAAATGCTCAGTAAGAATGGAATAATGGCACAGTCTTTACATATTCGCCCATAGGACTGGAATATATAAACAATCCAATATAGGTGTAACTGATGATATAGGTGAACTCCATGATTTTACCATTATTTTCTTTGAGGACATTTCCCTTCTCATTCAAGAAACTTCTGAAGAAGATGAAGAGCTGAAGAAGCTTCTTGGATGAGAAGCTAAACATCTTCAAAGAAAAAACAGAACGTCCAGTTGCCTCTTGAAAAAGCACCTTTGGGATTGAATCCAATGGATCACATTTAATATTATTGTTTTGATAGTTGATATAAAACATGATTGTATCACATAAGAATAAATTAGTTGGTTAGAAAATCCACTAAGTTACTCAATCTTTTACCTCTACAGGATTTTCCATCATCTTGGAGGATATAGCCACGTGGACATGAACATTGGTAGCTTCCTTCAGCATTCTTGCAGATAAAATTGCATGGTTTGGGAGATTGGGAGCATTCATCAAGATCTAATTACAAGAATAATTCATATTCAGGTTTAATTTATTCCATAGCATTGAATCCAAAATAAAACTAGGGGACAATGTCTAATAGACTAAAAATTATTAAGAACATGTTAAAGACAAGATTCATCAGCGTGCAAAAAGGCCAACCAACTTGATAGTAAGAATTTTGAAATTCTCACTTAATAATGGGGAAAAAATCTTTCAGCTCAATTCAAAGTTCTGCATTTGCAACTAATTTGTAAAACGATTGAGAAAAAATATTTCAAGAAAGTTTAAACTCACAATAGCAAGTTTATAATTCATATGGGAAGCTATATAAGTCCCAAATTCTCACATTATAAACCACATCTTCCAATCTTTCATAAAAAAGTATTTCCAAAGACACTGGAAGAAAATACTATTTTGCTTAAAGTAATTAATGGCATTAATTATTACTTGCCAATTCCAAGCTTTGGGTCTCTACAGAACAAGAACACTATTTTTGATCACAATACAGGGACTATGTTAAAGGGCATTAAGTTACTGTTTCTATTGACACGAGACAGTCTTGAATCAGGAATATAATTGAAGGGAAAATTCTATATCGGATGAAAAAGTAAACACAAAGCTTGAGGCTTTATAGCACAATGTTTTAAATAATAAAATGGAAAATGTAACAAGATATAATATAATACAATATAGAAGTAACAATAAAAGCTATAACTTACCGACACAAGAAGTACCACTTATATCAGTAGTATAGCCAACTTTGCAAAAACATCTGAAGGAACCCATGGTGTTTATGCATTGGCCATGTGTACATAAATTTGGCATGACCTTACACTCATCAATATCTATGGAATAAAAAATACGATGTGGTTTTTTTGGGGCATGTAATAGCTTGCAGTTAAATACATGATGCCATTAAACCAATATAAATTAATTAAATAAATTAATGTAGGTGTCAAGGTGCAATACCTTTCTGTCTATGGATAAAATGATTCACCAGCACAGAAGCCAGCACTGTATTAGTCAGACTGAAAATGCGCGTATACTAGGAGTTAAAAAGCTACTGAAAAATTCAGGATTTTTTTTATAAAAAAATAAATAAAATGAATCTCAGTATAACGGTCCTTCCCTTTCCCCAAAACCTCAGAGAACTTTGCTACTTCTGTCTCACTCATAGCCAAAAGATTGTCCTAAATTGTTTAAGAATTTCACTTTATAGTATTTCAATATGAAGCCTATTAGTCTTAGTCACAACAGTTAGTATCAATTGTTTCAATGTTACTAGAATATTAAAACTTGGTAAAGATGTGGAAAAGAAGTGCCAATTTTGGATGGTTCACTTCTATACAGAAGGGGAGGAAAATAGGGAAAAGCCAAGACCAGTAGCAGCAGTCTACTGTGTAACCTATAAGCATTCATTTCATTTTCATTTTATTGGATTTCTATCCCGCCCCATCTCCACACGAGACAGCAGAGTTTACACTGTGTGTTCTCTTGAGGTTGGAAAGGTTGGACAATTTATTAACAATGAATTTTCTAGCTGTTTATCAATAAATCATGTCTGTAATCTAAATCAATAGAAATAATCCATTTTAATCATTAACTAAATAGGAAAATTTCCCTGCAAGTGAAATTGTTTGCTAAGGAATACAGCTAAAGTACACCACAATATTCTTCCATTTTCAAAATCAAGAGTATCCTTAGGGATACTAAGGCAATATTATACATCTTCAACTTCCTACCACCCTATAGTTAGAAAAAGGAAACTTGTCTGAAGGTTCCATGAAGAATACCTGTCCCATCAGTGGTGTATCCTGGACCATGTGGACAGAGCTTCTTGTACTGAGTTGTTACTAGGAGTGGGCAAATCTCACACTGATTGCCCCACCCTCTTCCACCATCACAACAGCATTCTGATTTGGTGACAAGATTACGGCTACTGGAAGCCA
>JAOYMU010000192.1:80606898-80619205 GCA_025802295.1 Psammodynastes pulverulentus | reverse complement strand
AGGCCTCCCTGGCCCTCTCCGATCATCTGCGCATGGTTTTTAGCTACCGGTTCGGCTAAAAAATGGCTGCCGATCAGCTGAGAGGATAAAAGAATCCTCCCAGATGATCGGCGCGCGCATACACAAAAGGTGCGCACCGGTAGGCGCACGCATGCACAGAAGGGTAGGGGACCGTGCGCACGCAGAGGGGAAAGTGCGCATGTGTGCGCTTACGCACACATGCACACAAACAGTGAACCGGTGGCAACACCGGAAGAAAACCACCCCTGGTGCAATGAAATATATATTTAAATATTAATTAAATTTGTTTTTATACATTTTATTAGACTTTAATTTTTTATTAAGCAACTTAAATTTTTTAATACAATAAATGAGATATAAGAATTTATTTATTAATGATATAATCCAGCATTAGCTATAATAATAATATTAAACAACATTGTACTACCTTACAATAATTCTGCACTTAAGAGGCAGAGAAACTTTCTTGAAATAAAATTTATATTCACTTCCCTTAGTTAAGTATATAAATTATATTGTGTTTATTATATAAAACAAGAGGTGAATAATGATATTTAGTGGAGTGGTAATGAGGAAATTAGTACCTTCTCGTGTATCATCTATTCCAGGTATTGTTCCGTGGCCAAATGGACACAGATCCTGAAAAGCAACTGTTAAAAGAAAATTTTTGAAACACCACTACTAAGGAGACAATATAAAGCAATATTTTAAACTCTCTATTGTAAATTAAATAAAATTTTCAAGAAATTTTCCAATTGCTCTTGTATAAGGAATTCAGTTAAGCAGAGAGTACGCTCAAAATGGAATCAGTAATTATAGCTGTAATACTATTCAGGATCTAGTATAAGACGATAATAAAAACAGATGAAGAAAGGTTTTTTTATGATAGGTTCCAACTCATTTTTCTACTTCCAATTTCATATGATGACTTGATGAATGAGATCCAGTATTTTAATTTAGGATGTGGTTTTATAAATGGAGACACTATGTATTGGCTTCATATTTCATTTTTTGCTTTTCTTGAAAAGCTTTGCAATGTTTTTACTACCTTCTTCTTCTTTAGGACACAGTTCACATGGATCACCCCAACCTTCTCCTGGCATCTTGCTGCAACAACATTTTGCCTTGGTAGTATTAAATGCTTTTGGCACAGAGCACTTCCCATTCTCAAAGTTAGTGAAACAGAAGCTCTGTCGAGTATCTGAGAGAAAGCAAAAGCCATACCACTGTAATTAATCCCACATTAAGAATGAATTAATCCAGGCTTCTTATTTGGAAGTATTCCAATTTAAGACTCTTTTCATCAGTAGGAAATAGTAATTCGCCATACATTGCCATGTTTTTGACCAAGCCTTAGTATAGATTACTGATAATAATTTGCACTAATCACAATTCACTTTAGTCCTGGTTATGGTTAATTAGTACATACTTAATTAGTAACAATTACGTTTTTATCCAACTCTATATCATGAAGTCTGCTGAAATTTCTTTTAAATGTTTATTTGCTTAATTTTTTAAAAAGGCATGTACAGCTGAATTTGTTACACTTATGGTTCATAACTATGTAATTAGTTATTTTAATAATCCTTTTAACTACTCTAACAAAATTTTAAATAGTAAGGGGAGATAGAAATGGTCTTATTCAATAAGAATTAAGTTTCCATACTGTTGTTAATTTAATCACTCATAATATTTGAGTTTATTAATATTGCCTGTTATAACCAATATACTTACCAAAACATCTCCTGCCATTGTCAGATATTACAAAACCTGGAGGGCAGATGCACTGAAATCCTCCTGGGGTATTAGTACAGGATCCAAACAGGCAGATGTTAGGATCCTCATTACATTCATCAATATCTGAAAATATCATTAAAACATTAAATATTTTTATTGAAATCCTTTGTGCCAGAGAGTGGCTGGAAAATGTTGTAATATGTTAAAAGAAATTTTAATATCACATGTATCTTAGATTAAAAACATTTTGTTTTTATTTGTTTGCTTCAGATACTGTTTTGAAAGATAATTAGCAAAGGCACCTTTTTGCTGGATAGCAACCATCTCACATGTATAGGTTTATAAAATACATAGTTACAACCTCCTGAGTTGCAAAAAGTCACCATGAAAAAACAGGCCATCTGTAAATAATATGAGTATATAGACCAAACAGGAAATCTGTGATGGTCCAAGGTTTGCTGACTACTATTTCCATAAGATTTAGTCAGCATGGGAACAACATCTGAAAGATCATGTTACTTAAACACGAAGGTCAGTATGTTTCTGGTATCACAGAATAATCACACACACATACGTCTGTTTGTGTGTGTAACACAATACTTAAATTTTATTTCCATAAACAGCCTTGTTACCATGCAAACCATCTCCAGAAAGAAAAGGCAGCCTTACCAATGCAGCTTTCACTTTTTACTTCATATCCTGGTGGGCAGATACATCTGAATGATCCTTCCAAATTCTGACATGTCCCAGGAAAGCATGAGCCAGGAAGCACTATACACTCATTAATATCTCAATAGAATGGAGGGGAAAAAGTAGTAATTTAAGGATTCTGAGTTGAATTTATTTCTTAAATTTATATTCTGTCTGTCATCCTAGAAAGCAAGATTCATTATTTGTCCATAACAGAAGCAGAAATAGATAAAGCTGACTGTCCCATAATCACTCAATGATATCTATGGCCCTCATAGATATGGATAGATGTTAATTTCTAGTCATAGTTCAGTATTTTTACTGCTGCACCATAAAATATATAGGCACAATAGGCAAATATTGTACACAAATCCATCGAACCTCTCCCAATTTCTATCACTAATTCACTGGATTCTTTTATAATAGGTTCATCTTCAAGAAAGAGTCATGGCTGAAATAACTGTTAAATCTGCAGGTGAAAAAATTACATCTAATGTTAAAAGCAGCCCCTGCAGATAGTACACGATCAAATCTCTTGCATGGCAATGTAATGGTATATTTATCCTACAGAAATTAAGCTACTTCAAATCTGTATCCCAAATAGCTAAATGTTGGGCAGCCAATAAATTTAAATAAACACATAAATAATTACACAGTTCTATCTGTGGTGCCTAAAAATCTAGAGGAATATTATAAAATATATCTAAAAGTTTATTCCACAATGTCCACTGCAGCTGATTAAATGTGCATTACGTTGTAGTAGCATAGGGCACTCCATAACTTCTTTTATACATACCAATACAGTTTTTGCCATCTGGAGTAAGTTCATAACCTTCATTACATAAACATTTGAAAGAACCAATCTCATTAAAGCATCTTCCATTTCTGCACACCTGCCCAAAGAAGGAACTGCACTCATCAATATCTATAAATAACCAAGAAAAAGTTAGGTATTTCTCATGAGCTCAAGTGTAATGAAATGCATATATAGACAGCATTACCATATTAAGGTATAAACACAGCTAAAGGATAAAATCATGGAAATGGCAAAACATGGCTGGTAAGGAATGAGGTCTTTGTATGTTAAAAAAAAAAAATCTCCGGAGCACTTTAAGGCATATGGATTATTTAAGAACAGATATTACTAGACAGATCTTTATTTTTTAATATTTCATACATCAAAGAAATTTATTCAGAAAGAATAAAAATATTTATATTTTTAGTGCATAGACAAAAGCCAGTATGGCTGCCACACTTTGACAGAATGACAAAGGGAGGCTGCTTTGACTGGGTCTTTGACTGAAGCAAAGGAATTTTTCAAGTCTTTGCACATAGCCCTAATAACTCGTACCAGCATCAGGTACGTTATCCAATTCAAGAAAACTCTAGGTACAGGAAGAGTTAAATTGAGTTGAAAGAGTCCATTTATATTTACCTATTGGATAGTGGAAAATGAGAAGAGTGTTTCCATTTAGCAGAGGAAAGAATATCTTCCAATTTGGGGGGAGGCATTGGTTGGGCAAATGGATAGCACTATTATACTCTGGTTGATATTTTAACTGCCGGCTGGGAATAAGCTGGAGGGATATGGCAGCAAATCAGAGGATAAGGACAATCACCTTGCCTAGCTGGCTGGCATACCTACAAGCCAAGACATCTCAGTTTGGCAGTGATATTAAATAGATGCAACAGAGACAGGGCCTCACTGGCAATGGGGAGTACAAATATAGTTTATGTTGATATATGAAAAAGAGGTTAATACTGTAACTCAATAGTGGAGATAGTACTCTGTGGAATTCTACAATATAGATGCCAGAAGTACAACCATGTAATTCTACTCTCTGAAACCATCCACAGTAAAACATCACAATCTCCACCACAGAAATGATTCCAAAGATTTTGTGCTTAGTGCTAAAAGTTCAAGCAGGATCTATTTCTCTCCAATGAAAGGAAATCTATCAGGCAATTAGGGCCAATTTTATTCTCAAATCTGTCTAAATCCAGACTGCAACTGCTTAGCAACCACATTCTTGGATAATTTGTCCCCCTCCCATAAAGTAGACTTATTTGTATTTGATTACAAGTAAAACTCCAAATCCAGGGGAAAAAAAACATTTTTGGAATGGATAGAATATTTGTTATTTCAACTGTGAGCCAACTAAAGATCTTCTGTGTTTGACCTACATGAGTTTGACTCATAAGAAATTTTGGTAAAATGTCCTCATATTATCTACCATTCTTATCAAGAGCTTTGTTTGACTACAAACTGATAGAATTGAAATGTAACAATAGGCCACATAAAACAACAACAAAGAAATAACTGAGAAATGACAACCAAAACTTATGCAAATTCTGATTAGTTAAAAGTATAATCATAATTACACTGCTCAATAAAATTTATGAAATTGAAAGATTATCATATTTTTTCCTGATTGCAGAAATATTATAGCATTTCCATGTTTCTCTTTGAATGCAATATATCATCACTTTTTGTAAATGATGATATGTACTATTTATTCATTCTCTTACCCATACAGTCATTATTATGCGTTAGCTCAAATCCTGGATAGCAGAGGCAGTTATATGATCCAACTGTATTTTTACAAGTTCCATTCCCACAAGGATGTCTTTCGCATTCATCTACATCTATAGATAGAAAACATTAATACCAAAAAATTATTCACAATACAATTAATTTTCTATTTCTCTATGTGCTTTACTAAGCTTATACGGCTCTCAGAAAATTACCCTGGGCGGCTTACAGAACTCATTACAGTTTTGGGTTAGAAAACTAATAAATGAACAACAAAACTATGCTCATTAATAGAACAAGTATCTTATACCTCAGGAGCAACTCAAAAACCACCCATCCCCCAAAGTCTTGTAGAACATCCACACTTTAAATACTATTCTGAAATAGTAGTTGTCAAGGAAATCATCCTTATTTCCATGGGTATGCTGTTCATGCAGTCATGAAGCTGATAGTCACATTCTCTAAGAGTTGGGCCCCACAGCAAGACCTTTTTGCTTAGTCTTATTGGGCAAGCAGATGGTGTCATTTATTATGTGGTCTATCAATGGGATGTCAGGATCCATAGGACAGTATGTTTGAAAGGTTTCCAATTTCTGAATTTCTGGCTGTAGAAGCATCCACCAGTCTGCTTCTTAGAGTAGTATCAGTGACTCAGCAAATGCTGAAGCCTTCTAAGACTGAATGATCTGGATCCCCTGGATCTGGGAGCTACAGTATTTCCAACTTTGGTTCTGAATGGAGTGGTGCTGTCCCATTCAGGCTTGTGTGCAATCTGGGATTTCTCCGAAAGCATGTGGCAATTATGGCTAGTGGGTCCTTTCCACAAGTATATCTTATGTGCCAGTTGCATCTGTTCCTAGCCTGGGAGGCCATACTTAGCTGTTTTTTGATTGAATTACTGTAACATGCTCTATATGCAGCTGCCCTTGAAGACTATCTGACAGTTTTAGTTTGTTCAGAGTGCAGTGGCACATGGTGGCATAGCTCATTACATCCATGTAACACTGCTGCTCTGTAAGCTGCGCTATCACTTTCAAAGTCCTAAATGGCATAGGACTGAGTTATTTGCAATACTGTTTTCTTCCAAGAACCCGACCCATATTCTCTCATGAGAAAGGTAGGGTCCAGTTTCCCTCTTTTAAGCTTTGCTATGTTATGGGATATAGTAAACTTACCTTATTGGGGGGTGACCCTGTTTTTCTGGGATTATCTTACTCCCCTCTCAATTACAGGCTTTGGTCTGATCACCTTTAGGAAAGCTGTTAAAACATGACTTTTCTCCAAAATTTTGATAAAATTGAGTGGACCTCCTTGTGATTCTTTTTATTAGTATGCCTGGTCACTGCTTGCCATTTTATATTTATTCTCCAATTATTTATATTTATATTATTTATTTATTTATATTCCATAACTCAGTGGTGGGATTCAAATAATTTAACAACCGGTTCTCTGCCTAATGACCAGCTGGGTGATCAAGGGGCTGGGTGGAGCTCAGGCGACAGTAAGTCTGGGCGTACTGCCAAGAACCTTTAGATGTTATATTTATTTATTTCTTGGATTTATTTCTTGGATTTATTTCTTGGATTTATATGGGTTAACCAAGAGGCAGTTTCTGTAAGCAAGGCAATAAAGATTAGGCTAGAAACAACACCAGAATATTTCCTTCCTGCCTTCCTTACAGGATTAGTCCTGTAAAGTGGAAAAAAACAAAAGGAGATTCCTTCAACAACTCTGCATTGCTTAGAAAGTTAACAACCGGTTCTCTTGAATAGGTGCGAACCTGTTGAATCCCACCACTGGTTCATATTTATGATGGTTGCAGCATCCTGGGTCACATGAACCTCCTTTGCAACCTTCTGACAAGCAAAACCAATGGGGAGAACCAGATTCACTTAACAACTGTTAATTGTTGCTAACTTAACAACTGCAGTGATTTCCTTAACAACTGTGGCAAGAAAGGTTGCCAAATGGGGCAAAATGTGCTTAACAAATGTCTTACTTAGCAACAGAATTTTTGGGCTCGCTTGTGGTTGTAAGCCGAGGATTATATTTTAATGTAAATTTAATCATTCTGAATAATCATAGGGTGCTTACAAATTTAAGCTACAGTTGGTGGCTTTCAAAGGAGGCTACAAAATATGTGTGAGATGGATGCATACATTTTCAAATCAACTTTTCTACTTTGTAATAAGCTATTAATAATACATTGCACACCTGGAAAAGTTTAGTTTTTATGTGACTCCTAGAATACACTGCATAGGGACTTTATATGAAGTTTACTATTCTTTTTATTTTTTACAGCAATAACTTCTCTAAGCACAGGAACAGAGAGCAGAATGATAAATGGAAGAAAAATAAGGAAAGAAATGGATTAATCCAAACATCTTATTTATCTGGATTTCTAAGGAGTATTTTTTTTAAAGCAAGTTGTTAAACATGAGAGCGTTGGAGGTACTATTTATCTCTTTTAAAATTTCCTTGCTTTTCCTAATACCCTATTCTGCGCTCATACATCAAGTCAATGTAGTGTGACTTGCTCTGGTAAAGTCGAACCAAAGGTCAAGGTTTTCAATCTCATTGTACTTATGGGGATACCTTTTTTCGTGTAACACCTGACTGACCAAAAAATGGAATTCTGGTTACTGAGTCTATCAATTAATATAACACTTTAATGCTCAGTCTTCTCTCTAGTGAGTAAAGACTGCATTGAGCGAGTGAAAAATAAATAAATAGACTTACCTTATAGAGCTTAGAAAAGTGTAGTTGTTCACTTTTATTTAGCATGACCCAACACTACTTGATATTGAAGACATGTAGAGATGAATTATAGTTACTTTGATAATACCTTCTGAATTAATCGTAATTCTTAATTGCACTTCTCTTTTCTTCTTTCACTCTGACAAGAGGTGCGTTGCCAAAGGGAAAAGCTAACAAATTTTATTTCTTGAAAAAAATCTTTCGCAAGAAACAAAAAAGGATCATGCAGTGAACATGAGCATACAAATAGATCTTTTCTTCTTAGCTTAATTCTATTGAAATATTATTATATTTCAAAGATATATGAAAAGGATTAATGTATGAGGTACAAATTGACTTCTACGATCAGAGATAGATTATAACATATAAGCATAAATGTTCTATGAAATAAAGGTTATTAAAACTATTACTAGACCTGTTTTTTCTTTCTTAATTTTTAAAATGGAAATAATGACTAAAATAGCTATAGCATTTATGTAGTTATATACCCCTTGCAAAGGAAACCCTCAACTCATTTTATAAAACTGTAATATTTCAGTTGAGACAATTGAATAATATTTCAATTGAAAAATGGTACTCCAAAATTGAAATGTTTGGTGGTAAAAAACAACAACAATAGAAGGCAGGAGTAAATGATTATTAAAACTTGGTAGTCTTTAAAATATAATCTTGTTGGTTTATCAGTATGGAAGTTCTCCTCTTCAAAATGAAAATCACTGTTTATTATTAAGCAGTGTTGCTCCATCTAGGAACATACTAAGAGTTCTGTTTTAACTCATCAGCTTATTGATTCATTTAGCTTGGTTTTAATTTCAGCAATTGAGAATGGCTTTCTGAAGCCCTGGTTCCCAACTCATATAATTTCCAGGTAGGATTTTCAATTATCATGGGTTTGGGATTGTTATCCAGTAGATGCATCATAGTTGTGAACTATTTCTCTAGAACAGTGTTTCTTCAATCTTAGTAACATTAAGATGCACGGACTTCAACTCCCAGAATTCCCAAAATGTATTCCCTGGCTTCTGATTAGGGAATTTTGAGAGCTGAAGTCCACACATCTTTACATTACCAAGGTTGAGGAAACACTACTCTAGGAGTTTTAGAAATGATTTCCCTGCCCAGTTTAACATGCTCAGTTCTTCATTCAAAACTTACTCTGCCATAAAACTCTTTTTCATATTTTGATCCAAACTAATGTACACTGATTTTCTATGGAATATTATTGCCTTGTAAATGTTTACAATTCAACCCAGCTGAATACCTTTAAGCAATGGACTTCAGTTGTCCTTAGCATGGTAACTACAGTACACTGAAGATTTAGCTTCACTATATAGCACTTGTGGGAATTAACTAAACAGGCAGGTGCTACCGACGGCTTCATAGGTTTTGAGCAATCATTCTGACAAGCCATTTTCTTTCACAGTTGCAGGCAGTCTCTCTCTCACCTTTCAAATAAACTGCATTGAAGCGCACAAATGTCAGATGATAAACCAATTCTGTTCACAACCCTTGCTATCAAAGAGTCAGGTACTCAGTCATCCTATTTTCCCAAAGCAAACAGCCGAACAAATTATCCTCTTTTCCTCACAAAGCAATTTGTTTTCTTTCTTCTGAGAGCAACCTTGGCAAGTAGTTGGGGATAACTTCCAAGGCAAATCCAACTGATGGTCTAAAATGTAAGGGTTGAGGAGGGGGAGCAATATTACTCCCCATGTATCAACTAAAAATGTTTTTCTGGTTACTTTCTCCCCTCTTTACAGTAATTTGGGATCAAACGGTTTGTACATTTCCCTATCTTGGAGATCTGCCCCCCTCAACTGTTGTAGCTGCTCTCAGATTGATTAATTGAAATTGGCCTGAATGCCTGGCAATGAGGATTTCCTAAGTAAAGTGCTGAGATAAACATGTCCTGGCAGAACTGGGAAAAACCTGGAGAAAATGAGCTTGAACTGAATATGGCAGACTGGAATTGTTGGATGAAAGCCTTCCCTTCTGAGCGTTGGATGTAATTTTAAAGAAAAATGTTCCATTTGTGCCATGTCATTTTAGTTCAAAAAGTTTCACACCACCAGAGAAGATGGCAGCCAAACAAGATTGCTGCGCCAAGGCAGGAGATTTGGAAGAAAATTTTCAACACAATAGGGGAGCTAGTTTGAAATATGTAAAGTTCAAGTCATGTAATTCAAATCATGGCGATCAGTCTTTTAGAGCTGTCTGCTGCCATCCATATGATAGTATTTCTATTGCAATGGAATCCTTACAAAGCAGCTCTCCCCTTTTAAAGGTTATGCTAGCCATACTTTCATTTAAACTTGCCTATTGTTTAATTTTTTTTACTAAAAACAAGGTAACATTAACAAAGCCCTTGATTTTTCTTGGTAATGTATTCTAGCTTTTCCAATATGATGCTGATAATTCCTGAAGCATACTTCTCCTTTGATAATAGGACCTAATAATGTGGTTTGGGCTTTAACACATTGTCAGTGTTAATTAGAGATTTGTCTGCATGATTGAACATGTGAAATAGTAGATGTCCTCTGATATCTAATGATTAGGAGCATACAAACATATCTTCACATTCACAATTAATTGTTTATGGTTCGTGAATTAGTTGTCACTGCTGCTAGTAACAGCTGCCCAACCTGACCAAAGAGATTTAAGCACAAGTGAAAACCATCTGTCAGTACATTCAAAGGAATGAATGAAGATAATATTGGAAGTGCAGAAAAAAAGATACTGTTTTTAAAGGAAACACATTTAAGAAAGTAATTATTCAGTGTTAGTGTGTAGCTTTAAGAGCTTCCTTCTTTGGACAAAAAAAGTTTCAGAACCTTGCTCTCTTGGACTTCAGATTTCTGCTGCTGTGTAGGACATCAAAACAGGTGTATTTGGTCCGGTTCTCCTAGTGGGATGTGAGTCACCTTGCTGGCTGGAAAAGATCTGGACCAAGAACAAACTCAAATTACAATCAAAGAAGGGTTAGGGTTAGGGTTAGGGTTGGGGTTAGGGTTAGGGTTGGGGGCAGGGTTAGGGTTAGGGTTAGGGTTGGGGGCAGGGAAGAATTCTTAGAGTTCATAAAACTCATGAGATTGTGCAAGTGGACTCAGATTTTGGGAAGTCTACATATTGCTATTAAGTTACATCATAAAATCCCAACAGGTTTGGTAAAATTATGGTTCCTGCTTCTCAAATCTCATTACCTTAACTTTATTTTGACGCCCTGCCCCAATGTAGCAATTGTAGAAATGGTGAGATTTTGCTTCTAGGAGATGTGGTGCTTGCTACTCACTTGGTTGGTTTCAAAAAGGGGTTGGACCAATTTATGTAAGTCATGGGGATCAATGGCTATCAGCCCTGATGGCTATCGACTGCCTCTGAAGGCCATCTACTTGGATACTAGTGAGCTTCCTTGTGTATTTGGCCGCTGTGAAAACTCATTGCTAAAATAGATGGACCAGTGCTCAGAGGCAAGCTCAAGGCACTGCTTATATTCTGAAGTTTATAGCTGTTTATAATTGACTACAAAAGTATCTATGATATGAGGACCTTGATAATATATCTGATGTACTTTTCTCCTCACCTTCTGTTCTGTTTCATTCCTGTGCCTATTCCTATTGTGAAAGTGTTTTCTATTTGTATGTATTCTTTGAAAATTGATGTGGTATCTACCACACCTGATGTTTTTGACAAGCTTTGTCTCTAGTGTTTATAACAACAGGTGCACAATAAAGCTAACTTGCAGACTTCTATTGCTTTGGACATTTGGTTTTCTACTACCAATATCTTAGTGCTAATTACATGCTCCCAGGTCTCCATAACAGACAAAAACGCAAACGAACAAACCAAAAAAACAAAGATACTCAGCCCCATGACCTTATACTGTTTTTCTCCCCGCATCATTTGTGTCAACCTTAACACATTGACTCCGTCCATTATTTTTTAGTGTTTTTGCCACCATGTGGGGTATCAGAAACATTAAATGGTCTGTTTGTATCAGGCTGTCTTTTGACTGTATCCTTCAAGCTTGCTTCTGTGCACCTTTAGTGAAATAGTATAGTAAAAGAAGAAGCTGAAGTAATGTTGGAAAATGAGTCATTCTGGTGTTAATGAAACTATTCTAAACATTATTAATTTGGTTCAAACCAATCTATAATTAAGACAGTGTGCAGCATATTTGTATTTTAAAAATATTAATAAGAGACACATTTGCATAGTGTCTGCAAAGAATAAAGAAAAAAGAGCAATGAATTCTGTGTTGCTTATGGCTAGGAATTTTGGAATCTCTCCATTTGGCTGATAAATATGAGCTAGAGCCAGATTCAAAGAATGGCAATTGTACTTTTTTAGATGGCAGGATTAAAAACAATGAAGGTAGGCAGAGTTAATGCTGAAACAATGTTCACAATGTTTACTTATTGGTGTTTACTTCTGCTGCTTACAATTAGAGTTCAGTATAGAATTGGTTTATTTTATTCCAGGGCTTTTCTTCTCCGAAGAAAGGTGCCGGAATGCACCCCCGTCGTCGCGCTAAAACCCCCCGGAAATGATAGCGCGCGATTGGTCGAGACG
>JAOYMU010000192.1:80405572-80416071 GCA_025802295.1 Psammodynastes pulverulentus | reverse complement strand
AGTTGAAGTCCACAAGTCTTAAAGCGGCCAAGTTTGCACATCCCTGTATTAAGGACTGATTTCAGCTGTGGGCAACTGCTGATGTGAGAAGAACAAAGTCCTGTGACACTTGAAAGTGTAAGAACCATAATGTGGTTTGTTAGCAGCAGTCTATGAATAGATTTCAATCTGTTAAATCTTATGACATAATAAAAATAATACCCTTTGAAAGCTGAGTGTCTCTTTCTTACTTTTACTATGATGACATCCTTATCACGAGTTATTACGATAACATGCTTTCTCTTAGGTAGCCCTCTGGAATTATTAGGTACAGTTCTATAACTGGATAAACTTGCCTGTCTTGAAAAGGCATGGTACGAGGAAATCTGAATTGCTCAATAGAGAGTCAAACACCGTTTCATTTTTAAAAAATATATAAATAATGTAGGTTTGAACATTACCTTGCAAAATACTTTTGATATAAAGCAGGGGTGTCCCAAACCTTGGCAATTTTATTCCCCAATGCTGGCTGGGAAATTCTGGGAGTTGAAGTCTACTGGTCTTAAAAGTTGCCACGGTTGTGTTGTGGCCTGCCGGCATCTGGTGGAGCTGGCAACAGAGTTGGACTGTAGTGAGGAGGTTGGGGAGGAACCTGGGCCAGTTCTGGAGGCTAAGGAAGGCTTGGATGAGGGATCTGCATCAGAGGCAGAGATTGAGTCAGGACAAGCTGGCAGTCATCAGCTGTCTTCGGGCTCAGATAGCAGTGAGGCATGGAAGCTTCTGGAACCTGTTCCTAGCCTGCACATGTGCAGAGCTGCCAAAAGGAAGGCACAATTAAGAACCCAGGATTGACGTGGGAACAAGGCCACAGGTGGATGATGGATGGCCCCTCCCATCAGGATTAAAAGAGAAGCAAAAAGAGAGGGAGCTTTTGCAGGAAACAACTCGCTTGTTCGTTCAGCTGTTCGTCCTAGCCTCATGAAAATTTGTTTGTGTAACTCAGCCCTTCTCTGTCAGCACTGAATGTGGAATTTTACCAGGCAGCGTTCCAAGATTGATAAAGGTCTGAGTTAATTAGTATACCTTTGCAAGACTGGTTGCCAAGCCGTTGACTGACTGTGAATGAAATAAATTCAGGTTAATGTAATAAAAGAGTTTTTTGTCAGGACTCAGAATTGATTTAGTGCTTTTTTGAGGGGAGACCTAGGACAGAACAGGTTAGACACACCTGATATAAAGAAAAGTGGGACGGGAGTGAGAAAGTATAAAAGAATTCCAGATTGTGGGCCTGACAGACTGATGGTAGATTCAGTCCTAGAATGGAGAGAAGATTCTGAGAACTTTCCTAATTGGGACATCTACCAAATTAATGAATGACCTGATTGCCACTATTTTGAAATACCTCTTCTTTCTGTTGCTCTTTATTAACTTTATCATTTATATTGTAATTATCAAGATGTCCCCAACCTCCATGTATCATTTGGACTGTCTTCCAGACACTTACTATACAATATTACACCATGTCCACAATATGTGATGACCCAGGACAAGGCAGAAGGTCACACAGCCAGCTGAGAGTTCAAACTCCCCTTTAATACTCCAAATTTCCCGACAAACACTTCCACATTCTTGGCAAGTCCCAGGGCAAATCGTGCACACACACACACACACACACACACACACACACACACACACACTCATAACAGCCTCTGGCTATGCCCAGTCCAGAAAAGCAAAGGAACAGAGAAATGAGTCCGTGAACCAAGGAACAAACAATGAGTCCACAAAGTAAGGAACAAGGCACTGAGTCCACTAAGTAAGGAAGAAGGAAGCAGTCCTGCAAACTCCAAATGTCAGTACCAGCACACCAAACTCTACAAATTCAACATTTGTTCCCTACAAATGTCCCTCCTCTAAATCGCAGTCCCCAGGTGTGCCTTGTGAAGAGGGGCGGGGCACTCTACTCCTGAGTTGTCAGGTTGGTTTGCGCTATTTTCACTTTCTCTCCACTCTTCATGCTCAGGGATAAGGAGGGAGTGATCCTTGCTCATTGCCTGAGCTCCATTGCCCCTAATGTCTCCTGTTTGTCCTCTTTTGGTCATCCTGCCCCTGTTCCTTCCTCCTAACAAGCCGTCCCAATCCTGAGAGCCCTGGGCTGCCTTGGCCTGCTCCTCCCCACATTCCTCAAAAGTCAATAAAGCTGCCCCTTCGATCTTCATTGGCTCCAACTCCGGCTTGTCCTCCTCTGCAGATTTAGGCTCTGATAGGGGTATAACACAATATAAATTCATGAATGACCTCATGAAATTATAAATTCTACATTTCTGAAATCATGCCATAACCCACCCTAAGGCTTTTCTATCATGCTTTCATAATTTTCATGGCTTGGTTGCTAATGTAGGAAAGATATTATTACTTATTTTATGGGCAAAAGAGAGACTGACACTTCATTCTTATTTGAATAAGGTGATATGCAATGCACAATAGAGATTAATTTACTAAATTCAGGGTAGGCTTTAAATCCAATAGACTTCATCTGAAAGATGCAGGTTTAATAGGATGGCAGCAGTTGAGGATCCCAGTGGGGGGCTTCCTGTGTCTCTCAGCAACTCTGTTACTCTGATTACTAATGCTAGTCATGGTTTCTTTTCTATGGGAGAGTTGTGCTCTTGCACATGTAAATATATGTGTTATATCCATATTATCACCATTTGCTTTCAATAACATGGCCGTCCATTCACCAGATGGAGTGGATATCCATGAATTTCATATCTCTGCCAACTGAAGTTAACATATTGGCTGGGTTCACTTCACACATTGCATTAGTGTGGAATATAAAACCCAGACATTAGATACAGTAGTAGAATTTATGGCTTATGGTGCTATAAACTTAGTCAAATCTAAACCACAATCGAGAAAATTATGCCTCAGTGTGATGCATAGAAGAAGTCTTTTTCTTTGGTGCATAACCATTTGTACCATAATGAATGTGTTACTCTTCAAAAAGATCATTGTATTTATGTCAAGAAATGAACATGGTCATCCTACTCTGACCTAATATTTTCAATGCTTTCTCCTTCATACAAGCTATTTCTCCTGCCAAACCATGCACAAATTTGGTAATTCCGGAGAAAGGTGGGGGGAGTCACATTGGAAAGAACATATGTTTTTATTTATTTAACTGTTGTTGTTTAAATAAAGCCATACTTTGCCATTCTAGACAATGGTCTCAGCCAGCAACACATTTCAAAATGTTTCTGCTTTTTGTTAACAAATCCCAGAAGATCTAGAAACTATGCCTATACATATACACACATTCTTATACATCATCTCAATTATGCACCTTATCATAATTTTTCTCTTCACTGTAATGAACTGGTTTGGGGCCTAGCAGAGTCCAGGATCTGGGTAATATGTATCCTTCTCCCCATGGTTTTGCCTGACCCCAGAAATCATACATTCCTGCAGTTCTGCACTATATATGCCCCTTTTCCTCAGTGGCTTTGGACCTGGTTCAAAGTATTTTGTGCCTTAGGATATGTTTGAACTGTTTAAAATCACTTTGTTCTGACTTTCAATAGCATCTGTGAACTTACATAATGAAGACTGGAAAGAGTGCTACAGAATCAGTTTGAATTTATCCGAGTTCTAGTGGAATGTCTACAATCAACAATATTTCCTTTTGTTAATGAAAGGGAGAAATGAACGCTGAGTTTACCTAGATGTTAAGTTGGCTATTAGAGAGTTTAACTTCCTGAAACCCACAAATGAACCATTCAGTCTGAGTTGGGCTATTTTCTTTGATCATACTGCTGAACAAAAGAGTGCAATAAAAATCCTTTTAAAAAAATAGATAAGTGTCAGCAGGATTTATATAAAGTACTCAGTAAACCTAGTCAAGTAGTAAATGTAATGTTTCAGAGGCTGTGGTATTTGGTAATGAAAACAAGGCATTTGAGTCCTTCAAAAGGCCGAGATTTGTGGTGGAATCATAGAGCAGGGGATTTAAGTTGTAAAAAGGGAGATTCTCTTTGTTAAAACAAGCTGGCTGGGTGGCTTCGACCAATCACTTTCTCAGTCCATCTCCCCTCATAGAGTTGTTGTGGGGAATACAGAAAGCAGGAGCTATAGATATGCTATCTTGAGTTATAGAAAACAAAGGTGTGGTAGAAATCAAACAAACAAGCAAACACCCTTTTTAAATGAAAGGAGCAGAAAACTCAATTACTGAGACTAATTGTAGGATCCCCTTTAAAGCATGTACTTAAACTGCTAAAAATATCTTCCAGGAATTATTTAAGTTGGGTTTCAGTATTTAGCAGGAATTGGATTGGAATGTCCAAAGTGGGCACGTTTGATTGATGTGATTCAATTTTTTTTTTTAAAAACTGCATAATACTTACATCTGTACTGCTTGATTATAACAAAACTGAGTCACATAGTAAGACCATTGGTATGTGTTTTAATACAATGCAGCACTTTGTAGCACACTGAAATGTTTATGTAGAAATGCAACACATAGCTGCAATTCCTTAAACCAAACATATCTTTTTCTGTGATTGCATGCAGCTGTGACAGAAACTTTGGTTGCTTTAAGGCAGTGTTTTGAAACTTGGCAACTTTAAGATGTGTGGATTTCAATTCCCAGAATGCTGGCTGGGGAATTCTGGGAGTTAGGTTTATACATCTTGAAGTTGCCAAGTTTGAAAAACACTGTCTTAAGGAATTTCATCTAGGAACTAAGTCATGTTCCCTATTACTCCTAAACAACGTTATGCCTTTGAATTTGAACTATGGTGCAACCCTATTTATGAAAAATTAATCTATTTTGAACAAAACATCTATAACCTCAGAAAAATATTTTTGCCACTCTTATTAAAGAAATTAATGTTAAAAGAAGCTGTTGGAAATTTACTATGATTCTTCCCTATCCTCTTGATTCTTTTTTATACTCCTTCAAAGAAGAAACCTGTTGCTCTCCATCCAGGCAGACTGATTAATTCTGGTACAGTTTTTTTTTTCAAATTGAAAATGAACTGTATACATCTTAAAATTGTCAAGTTTGAAAGTTTGAAATTGGTTAGGCAAACTAAAGTCTTCCTACTTTTTAATATTTATATTGTGATATCTTCTTTCAAATGTATCTTCTTTCTTCTTTGGAATGGAGATATTTCCTTGACTTCTACACTTGAAATATGGTCCAGATTCCACGTGTATATTCATATACAGCAGGGTTGTCCAAACTTGGCTGGCTAGGGAATTTTGGGAGTTGAAGTCCATATATCTTAAGGTTGCCAAGTTTGGACCATCTTGATATAAAGGTAAGTGGGAAAGGAGTATGAAAGTATTAAAAAAAATCCAGATTGTGGGTCTGTCAATGTGATGGCTGGCTGAGGAATTCTGGGAGTTGAAGTCTACAAGCCGTAAATTTGCCAAGATTGGAGACCCCTGATTTACAGGGTGAATTCACAGCTCCATCTGGCGATGCAGGACAGACCCTTGGTAGTAGTCATTGTAGCAATCAGCGAAACCCATCATACATTCAGAAGTGACAGGTTCATTTTAACTGTCTGTTATTTTAAAGGGTCTTGTAGAAAGACGATGAAAGAATCAGAATTTGCCTCACAGTTGGGAATGGATTAAAAACAGATGTCTGGAAAGAATTTTTATACCAATTTGGTGACATCAAGATACGTGAATTATACGCAGCAACTGAAAGAAACATTAGTCATCAATTGCACAGGGAAAATTGGATCTGTGGGGATTAATTTCTTCTGTAAGATGATTGTTTATATATGTATATTCTATGAAAGAGTGCCTGATTACATTGTTTTTACACTACCCAACATCCACAGCTTTCTCGGAAAATCTGAAAAATGAAGATTAAATAAAATACAAGAATATAAAATCTCAGCATCAAGCATTAACATGTTCTTAAATTTCAGACTGATTAAGGCACAAGCTAGAATCCTGTGGGTTGTTATGGGAAAAATAGGAGGAAACTGTGAGTTGTTATGGGAAAAATAGGAGGAAGGAGTGTTCAGTGTGTTTGCTGTCTTGATCTTCTTTATAAAAATAATAAAGATGGGTTAAAAAAAGGTAAAAATTCAAAAGCTAACTTGATTATAATGCTGCAATTTAATCAATAAATTCATAGTTAAAGCTGTAGCTCTCTTTTCAATGTTCCAGAATAATTCAATTAAAATGAGTGAAATTTAGTTCTGAATGGATATATATAAGATTGCAGCAAAAAATATTAATCCCTTTTGTAAAGTACCTGAATATAAAACAATGAGGAAAACGAAAAGGAATATAGGTAGTTCCTGACTTACAACCATTCATTCAGCAACTGTTTGAAGTTACAATGGTGCTGAATGAGTGATGGTTACAACTGGTCCCTGGAGATCTGGCTATCCTAGCACTCCATAGTCGTGCGATTGTGATCTGTGCACTTTGTAAAAGGTTCACATATATAACCGGTTGCAAAGTCCTGCAATCAGGTGATTGCAACCTTTCCTGCCAGCTTTCCTAGAAAATCAATGGGGAAGACAGCAGGGAACATTGCAAGTTGTTAGGAGAAATCTCCCCCACTTCTACCTGCACCCTCTCTTCCACTTTCCCTCTGCACTCATATTGGTACTCATGTGCCCTCCCAAGCCCGCTCTTGCATCCGTGTGCATCCTCCCTGAACCTCCCCTGAATCCCTGTGTATCCCTTTCCTACCTCCCAGCAGAGCAACTGCCTGTATACTTTGGACTTGCAACTTCCTTCAGGCTTCCCCACTGACTTTGATTGTGAGAAGCTGGCAGGAACTTTCCTTGCCAAATATCCATGGGACTTGGTTAAGAACAGCAACTAAGCAGAGATTGTTATTGTTTAATGATGTGATCATGTTTCATTGACTGCATTGTTTAATAACAAAAATTTTGGTCCCAATTGGCATACATGTATATTTGCAGACATATTTATATTGATAAATTTAAGCCATGATTATATGAGTCAATTCTCAAACCACTGAATAGTTGGATTAAAACATGAAAAAAAATTAAAATGTGAACTTGATATGCCATACTATCCCACATAAATCAAGTTCTAAACCAGTAATCATGGATTATATTTGATTATATTTTGGGAGATGATAAAAGTAAAATATTAGCAACTCTGTAATCATTCACCAAACAGAATATGTGACAATTATACCCAACATTAGTTATATGGAGAAAATCAGTGCAATTAAATAATGTGAATGATACAAAAAATTCCAGTAACACAAAACTTAAAATCAACAATTCAAAGAGATCTGTAACTAATATGTAAACTAAGCAGTGGTTCTCCCCTTCATAGAGAAAAGTTGTATTTGATCTTTGTATATGATAATAATTTAGGTTTTAGAGATCTGAAGTATAGTATTAATAATGTATTTTTGAGGGTAACTGGAATATTTGAAGCACCTTTTGCCCAGCAAACTATAAAAGGAAATCGGAATCCAGATAAATAAACCTGGATAGTCATGGATCCTTCTACTGAATTAAAGAACTTTCCATGAATTTTGGGCTCAATTGGCGATATTAGTGAAAAATTGTGGTTGGCGTTTTAATGCCAAGTGCATCAGATTTTGTAATTTGTTTTCGTATGAATTTATAGTTCTCCATTTTTAAAAGATTCAAAAATTAATAGAGAAAATTGATTGCTAATATGCAGAATCTGCAGAAAAAATAATAGGACACAGCAGATCTTCAAAGTTATTGATTTGAATTAAGTGGCTTTTCTAAGTGTTTCCATAAATAAGCATCCTATTTAGTGGGTTGGTAACAATAATTTTTCTACATCCAAAATATATGGGGAGAAGACACTAGATAGCTGAATGGCTGAGATAGATTACCAATCCATGTCCCTTTGTCAAGGTAGAGCAAGGAGACATACTAGTCAGCTCATATTGTCTGAGGTCTCTACATCATAGAAAATAAGAGATAGAAGGGAGATTGCTTGCAAAGAGTACAGATAGTCCTTCACTTATAACATTTGTTTAATAACCATTCGAAGTTACAACGGCATTGAAAAAAGTGACATATCCATTTTTTACACAACCACTGAAACATCTCCATGGTCACGTGATCAAAATTCAGCTGCTTGTCAACCGACATGTATTGATGACAATTGCAATATTCTGGGATCATATGATCACATTTTGAGACCTTCTGACAAGCAAAGTCAATGGGGAAGGCAGATTCACTTAACCATTGTGTTACTAACTTAACAGTAACAGTTAACAGAATCACAGTTAAGTGATTCACTTAACAATTCTGGCAAGAAAGGTTTGTAAAACTCACTTAACAATTGTCTTGTTGAGCAATGAAAATTTGTGGCTCAGTTGTGGTTATAAGCTGAAGACTACTTGTATATGTGTACAGTGGAGTATATGTAACAAACTATACAATCAAGTGCATGTGAAAATGAATATAAATTACATAAAGTTTTTTTTTAATAATGAAATACTATATCAGATTTAAAATGTTAAAATGTGGGTTTCATTTATCTTTTACATTGATTGCAGGTTCTTCAAGGAACCACCTTGTTTTGAAGAAAAATCCAAAGTTCTAAACTTTCAGAATTTTTTTACAATAAATCATTTTAGACACTTCTTTTGCACAATAGAAGTTTATTTATTGCTTTGCCTCTCTCCCTAAGAAAAATGAAAAGAAGTTACTGATATTATCAGTTCTTTGCTTAAAATGGTGTCAGGCTTGGGCTCCTGCAGTATTAGAAATCTTTTGAAAGTAATTACCTTTTTAGCTTTCTGTTTCCAGTTAAAGGGTGCTGTATTGTATTGCAAGTAACAGACTGTGAAGTCTAAAAGGGAAATGTAATTACAGAGCTTGACAAACATGGTCTAACAATTTAACGAATGCCACTGTTATGTAAATCAAAATTAAATTTGAGATGCCTAGTGTGTTCTGAACAAACAGTCAGAACTACTAGTAGATTTATATATTTTGATTCCAGAAGTTTTCTTTGTGAATATATATGAACCTAAACAGTCCAAGTCTTAAGATTTCAAAGTTTAAATCTCCACTTTGTTTCTCAATTGTCAGAAAATCAATAGATGATGTTATAATTTCTAGTACATTAAACAGAACATGTATGTATGCTTAAACCTAGACACGTTTTAATGAGTTTGCTCACTAACTCAAGGCCAAGGAAAAGATAAATCACAATGAGTGTATTAGATCACCTCATGCACTTTTGCTACCTAAGATAAAAGATAAGCTGAAAAAATATTCCATTCCACCTGCAGAAGCTATCAGACTTTGACACTGGTGATGAAACAACAACCTTCACCTTACCTGAGTGCTGCAGTGCATCTTAATAAATATAGAGCAGGTTCTATGTGATCTATAGCAGGGTGTGGCTTTGCTGGCTGGGGAATTCTGGGAGCTGACGTCCACCAAGCTTAAAGTTGCCAAGGTTGGAGACCCCTGATCTATAGGCCTCTCATCAGAGAGCAGTGAATCCTATCATTCATTATCAGCCATTTGAGGCAACCACTTCACTACCTGACCACAAAATATTTCACTTTCCAGAAAAGCAAACAAACAAAAAAAAGAGAGAGAGAAAGTAAGCGGGGATAGGGTATATCAGCTTGGTAGTGCTACTGGAAAATGGAGGGGGAAAGAGAAGCAATAGTAATCTGGAGCTATTAATGGGAAAAGGAGGTGTAATGGGAAAGGAAGCACTATTGGGGAAATCTGCATTGGGGCATGAAAAGTTAGGGAAGACCAGGGCTTTTTTTCTGCTGGAACGGGTGGAACGGCGTTCCGGCACCATTTCTCTGAGCTCGCCCCGAACGCCAGCCTGAGCGTCTTCCGCAGGTGCCTTTCGGGCTCTTCCGAAAGGCGGAGCAGGAGCCGAACATCTCCGGAGCTTCCGGAGCATCCGCCGTCGTCTCCACTGCCGCCGCCGCTGCCATCGTCATCGCCGCTCCCGCCCCCGCTCGCCCCGGCCTGAGGAGGAGGAGGCGGGAAAAGAAGAGGAGAGGAGGTCTGGTGGTTGGCCATGAGTTTGCCGCAAAAGGCAGCCCTCAAGCCTGGCGCAGCAGGGGGAGCGGCGGCGGAGACAACGGCGGAGGCTCCGGAGACGTTCGGCTCCGGCTCCGGCTTTCAGAAGGGCCTGAAAGGCGCCTGCACAAGACACTCAGGCGCTCAGGGAACAGCGTGGGAGCTGGGCCAGGCGGGCCGCCTCCGCCGCCTCTTCCTCCCGTGGCGGCAGCGGCCAGAGCATCCCCTTCCCCGTCTCACCCGGCGGCGGTGAGTGGGGCGCCTCCTGCCATTGCAGCCATGCCTTCGTCGCTGCCGGCAGCAGCCAAGACCCCTCCTGCTGCTGCCGCCACTGCGGTGCCTCCGCCGCCTCACCCTGCCGGCATCAGGGCTCTGCAGGCCCCGCCGCCCCAACAGTATCCTTGGCCACCCACCTGGGGACGGATGTAGGGGCGGCAGGCAGGCAGGCAGGCAGGCAGGCAGGCA